>CM060350.1:11180754-11258254 GCA_030674155.1 Stramonita haemastoma
CTTATCAATACATGTTTCAAGATGTCCAGTACGTATGTTTCTTCCTTCTTCTTCTTCTCCGTCGTTGAACGCTCAGACAGCAACTATTATCTGTCATATGAGCGAAAATGCGTTTGCACTGCCGTTAAGCGCCTGACAAGTCAGTCCCAGCGTATCCGACTTCGGCATAGGGGGGGGGGGGGAGAGAATTGTTCTCTTTTTAGTCTTTCTGGAATAAACCATCCTGCAAGGAACAGTCGAGGGCAAGAGAAGAAGAGGCCGCCAAAAGAAATCATGGGTTGACAACATCAAAGACTGGACTGCCCAACCCCTGCAACACCTCCTACTAGCCACACAGGATCGTGAAGCATGGAAAAAGATCGCTGTTGCGTCTTCTCTCATGTCCCCCCTACGTCCTTTGGGACATGGGACTGAGTGAGAGTGAGTGAGTGAGTGAGTGAGTGGAATAAAACTGCAGGAGAATAGACCAAGAAGGCAGAAAACAAAGCTAGAAAGAGATGACAGGAAGAAAAAGAACAAGGCAGAAACAAAGAGAGGGATAGAAAAGAGGGAACTGCTTGCACAGACTTTCCAGATCAGAGGTTGGGGATGCTATTTATACTGACAGGCCCCCAGCATCCCACCGGGGGTGGGTGGGGTGGGGGGAGAGAGGGGAGGGTTTGCTCATACAGGCAACAATAGTTGCTGTCTGCGCTTTAGAAGAAGAAGAAGAAGAGGAAGAGGAGGAGGAGGAAGAAGAAGAAGAAGAAGAAGAAGAAGAAGAAGAAGAAGAAGAAGAAGAACAACAACAACAACAACAACAACAACAACAACTACAACTACAACTACAACTACAACAACTACAACAACAACAACTACTACTACAACAACAACAACAACAACAACAACTAGAACACCACCAACAAGATCAGAAGAAAAAAAAGTAATGTCAACACTAATATAATTATCATCATCTACATCAAATTTTCAAGATGTCCTTCAATAATGTTTTGAAGATTTTTTTTGTCTCTTTTATCGTTGCAGTCTACTCTCTCTGCCATCGCTAACGGACGCTACAAGAACAGACTCAGTTTGGAGAAATGCCGGGAATTCGGAGTGTGGTATGCGACCTACCTGCATGAAACGGGTGAGCTTTTATGGGTTTTCCTTGCACATATTATTATTTATTTATTTATTCTTTTATATCGAGGATAATGGAATAAGCACTCGTATGCTTTTTTTTTACACCCATTCCCCGTGTGTATGCAGTTTTGTGAAATCTGGTCATCTGTTCCCACCACAGCACATGATGGCCTACTCTTACGAAAAGCGGAACAGGATTTAACATGTGCGCAAGATGTTCTTACGTGCGTTGGCACACGGGGCCACGGTTTATAGTCTCATCCGAAAGACTTTTAGGGAGAGTGGAGTCAGCACTGATGTTAACTCCAGGAGAAAAATCTCCTCGAAAGGGAATCGAATCCGTGTCGTCAAATTGCGAGAGCGCAATGTTCTGACCACTAGGCTATCCCGTCCCCGTCTCGTTTTGTTTTGTACGTTGTTTGATATGCCTAATTTTGATGGTTTAAACAGGATTGATTAAATATACATTTAACATAAGCAAACATCAACACAGCAGGGGTTAGGTATCAAGCTTCAGCTTATGTTGAGTCCCCCACCCCCTTGTGAAGTTCACATAATCACACACACGCACGCACGCACACACGCACGCACGCATGCACTTCTCTCTCTCTCTCTCTCTCTCTCTCTCTCTCTCTCTCTCTCTCTCTCCTCTCTCTCTCTCTCTCTCTCTCTCTCTCTCTTCTCTCTCTCTCTCTCCATAGGAGTAAGACAGGGATGTGTTCTGAGCCCCACATTATTTTGTGTATTTATTAACCAGTTAGCAAACAATATGAAAGAAAAAGGCAAGCATGGGGTTCAAATGCATCCTGATATTTTCGAATTGTTTATCTTATTGTTTGCTGATGATGTGCCATTATTGTCAACTGCACCTACTGGCTTGCAGAATCAACTTAAGGTTTTAGAAAATTGTTGTGATGATATGAAATTAAGCGTAAATATAGATAAAACCAAGATTATGGTGTTCAGGAAAGGGGGTTTCTTAGGTAAACATGAAAAATGGTTCTTCAATAATAAAAAAAAAAACTTGAGGTAGTCAACAGTTATTGTTATTTGGGATTTAATTTTACATCTATGATCAGTGCAAAAAGAGGTACATTACACCTGGGTACTAAAGGGAGAAAAGCAGTCCTACAGCTCAACAAAGTTTTTCAAAAGTGCAAAGAAATGACACCTAGTACATTCTTTAAAGTTTTTGATGTAAAAATTCAACCAATATTGTTGTACTCATCGGAAATTTGGGGATTGTATAAATTAGACCACTTAGAAAAAGTACACATGATTGCATGTAAAAGGTTTTTGGGTGTGCCAGCCAAGACCCCAAACAAAATGGTGTATGGAGATCTGGGCAGATACCCACTTTACGTGAATACATATGTTGCATGCATTAGATACTGGTTTAGATTATTACAGATGGATACAGAGAGATTACCACATAAAGCCTATGAAATGTTATTAGAATTAGATAGATATGGTAAGCAATGCTGGGCTTCAAAAGTTAGGGAAATACTATGTATAACTGGATACAATATTGTTTGGTTAAAACCAAGGTGTTGGAGACGTGAAAATGTTTTTACATGCCTTTAAACAGAGACTTGTGGATTGGTTTGCCCAAGAATGGTCTGGCACCATAAGGGATCGTGAAAGATATGATAGTTATAGAAATTTTAAGATTGTTTTTGAAAAAGAAAAATATATTGGTGAGTTGGATACATACTGTTTTCGCGTTGCAGTCACACAAATTCGATTCAATGTACTACCACTGAACAATAACATACATCGTTATAACAGTATAAATAAAAAAAAGAATTGCCTTTTTTGCAAAGATCAGGTGGAAAATGAAGAACACTGTTTACTGAGATGTCCCATTTATGAGGACCTAAGAAATAAATTTATCAAAAATTCAACAAGTCTGCCTTTGCCCCTGCTACTGAAAGCTACAATACCATCACACACATACAATCTATCGCGATATGTTTTTTATGCAATTAAAAGAAGAAGTAAAATAAATTTGTAAACATTATTTTCAAGTTGATGAGTTCCCAAGTTACATAAACATTGTGGTCTACGAATATTGTTGTATGTATTTGTGTCAACAGTGAATATTCATGTCATGGCTGATGCAATATGCTTGTTTTCATAATCAATGTGTCAGTTCAACTTTCACTATATGTAAGTAGTAATGTATTAACAACACTTGTCGTGAGTCCATTCCCTATGCCCAGTTTGCTTTTGTATTGTGGCCCAAGGCCGATGTACAGTAAAAGTCTGAAGTCTGAACTCTCTCTTCTCTCTCTCTCTTCTCCTCTCTCTCCCCTCCTCTCTCTCTCTCACTCTCTCTCTCTCTCTCCTCTCTCTCTCTCTCCCCTCCTCTCTCTCTCTCTCTCTCTCTCTCTCCACACACACACATATACATAAATACATATATATATATATATATATATATATATATATATATAATATATATATATATATATATATATATATATATATATATATTGCATGATGATCGATGGGAATGAGAATATAATGATGCTGCTATGGAAGTGCATGTGCTTTGAGACTATTTTGTATTTTGTACAAAATAGTCTAAAACCACATGCACTTTCATAGCAAAACATTGTTTAATATAATTCCATTGTACAAAATACAAAATAGTCTCAAAGCACATGCACTTTCATAGCAAAACATTGTTTAATATAATTCCATTGTACAAAATACAAAATAGTCTCAAAGCACATGCACTTTCATAGCAAAACATTGTTTAATATAATTCCATTGTACAAAATACAAAATAGTCTCAAAGCACATGCACTTTCATAGCAAAACATTGTTTAATATAATTCCATTGTACAAAATACAAAATAGTCTCAAAGCACATGCACTTTCATAGCAAAACATTGTTTAATATAATTCCATTGTACAAAATACAAAATAGTCTCAAAGCACATGCACTTTCATAGCAAAACATTGTTTAATATAATTCCATTGTACAAAATACAAAATAGTCTCAAAGCACATGCACTTTCATAGCAAAACATTGTTTAATATAATTCCATTGTACAAAATAGAAAATAGGTCTCAAAGCACATGCACTTCCATTGCAAAATATTGTTTAATATAATTCCATTGTACAAAATAGAAAATAGGTCTCAAAGCACATGCTCTTCCATAACAGCAGCATTATTTGACAGGGTTGTACTCTAACGCTTACTATCATAACATATCCCAGCTAACCACCATGTCTTTTTTTTTCTCTGTCTCCTTCACACCACCACCACACACTCCCACAGACTACTCCATGATGATCTGCGGGGCCCCACCCGACTCGCGGATGACCTTCCACCCGGACCACGAACTCCCGCTGCTGAGGACGTGGTACCGGGAGTTCCCCAGCCCCTCCCACGACAAGTTCATCATCTTCGCGCACGAGCTCAACCAGGGTCACGTGCGCCAGGACCGCCCCAAGGTCACGCCCCAGAAGATCAAGGTCTGGTGGAAGAACGAGCGCCAGCGCGAGAGGAGGCAGCTCACCGCCACCACCGCCACCATGACCTCTACCTCCTGCTCCTCCACGGGAACCTCTACGACCTCAGCTGCGCAAGAAGCAGGAGGAACTGGAGGACACGATTCTGGCGGAGGCGTTGTCGAGAGAAGCTCAGAGTTCAAGGCCCGCAAAAGGCCAAGGTCGGCGTCGCAGGGGTCAAGGCCGAGAGGGGAAGGGGGCGAGAGCAGGGGGGTGGGCGGGGAGGTGGTGGAGGTGGTGGTGGAAGGAGACAACGACGACGACGACGACACGGTGATGATGGAGGCGGAGGGCGGGGGGGGAGACACAGTCCGCGATGGCAGCGGCGTCTCTCACGCGTCCTGGATCCCCAAGATGGACCGCGGATCTCAGAGCACCGGCCCTGGGGAGGAAGCCTCCAACTTCCTAACCTCCCTCAAACCCTCTTCCTCCACCCCCACCCCTACCTCCCCACCACCACCATCACCACCCACCACCACCACCACGAGCGCAGCAGGCCCAGCCTGAAACCCGGACGGAAAAGCGCAGCACCGCAGCCGCCAGTACCGAGACCTTCACCTCCATGAGTCAAGGTCAAGGTCACATGATGTCCCCGGGACCTTCCTCCTCCTCCATCTCCACCACCTCCCCCTCCTCCACCGCGTGGCAGTCCAGTTTCCTGGCCTGGTCCACCCAGCGGAGAAGCCCCGAGCTCAGAGAGGTGGCGGCGATGTCTCCGGCCGATCCGGGTCTCTTGCTGCCATGGCAACATCACCGGCTCTCGGTCCTTCCTCCTCCCCCTCCTCCTCCTTCTTCGCAGAGAGCCGGAGGAGCGGCCAGGTCGGAGAGCGGAGAGCGGGAGAGCGCGCCCTCGGCCCCACGCGGCGTTTGGGGTCGATGGAGCGGTACCGGTACTCCCAGGGTCACGACCTGACCTTCACCCCGTCGTCCTCCAGCTCCATGGATTTCTCCAACATTTTGTGATGGTTCCTGGACCTTTTGGGACCTGCTCCTCCTCCTCCTCCTCCCTCAGGAAAGGGCTGAGGTGAACAGACCCTTAGATAAGACATCTTGTGAGGGTTCTTGGACCTTTTGGGACCCCCTCCTCCTCCTCCTCCTCCTCCCTCAGGAAAGGGCTGAGGTGAACAGACACTGAGACATTTTTCTGATGGTTCTTGGACCTTTCGGGTTTTCCTCCTCAAAAAAGGACTGGGATGAACAGACTCTAGGACAAGACATCTTGTGAGACTTTCCGTGGAAAAGACTGACATCTTGGGATGTCTGTGGACTTATTCAGGAAAGACTTTGTAGACTTGTTCAGGAAAGACCTTGTGGACTTGTTCAGGAAAGACATCTGGACTTTGTAGACTTCTTCAGGAAAGACCTTGTGGACTTGTTCAGGAAAGACATCTGGACTTTGTAGACTTCTTCAGGAAAAGACCTTGTGGACTTGTTCAGGAAAGACATCTGGACTTTGTAGACTTGTTCAGGAAAGACATCTGAACTGTGGACTTGTTCAGGAAAGACATTTGGACCTTGTGGACTTGTTCAGGAAAAGACATCTGGACCTTGTGGACTTCTTCAGGAAAGACATTTGGACCTTGTGGAATTCCTCAGGAAAGGACTAGCAATGGATGACAGTGATGGCTGTGGACTTTATGGGTTTCCTCAGGAAAGGACTAGAAATGGAAGACAGGCATATTGGGATGATTCTAGACCTTATGGGTTTCCTTCGGGAAAGGACTGAGATGGACGGACAGATGTCCTTGTGAATGCTGTGGACCCTGTGTGACATCTTTCTCAGAAAAGGGCTGACCTGGTCTGGCATCTTGGGACAATTGTGGGACTTGTTCCAGGGGAAAGGACTGAGATGGATAGACAAGACCTCTTGTGATGACTGTGGACCTTGTGGACTTCTTTCTCAGGAAAAAAACCCAACAAGGACACAGAGACCTTGTGGATTTCCTGGAAAAGGGATGAGATGGACAGACACTGAGATAGATATTTTGTGAAGGCTCCTAGACCTTGTGGGGATTCTTACCCAGGAAAACAACCAACATGGACAGATGTCTTGGGATGGCTGTGGGCCTTGTGGACGTCCTGGGAAAGAAGTGAGATGAACAGACACTGAGACAGACATCTTGTGAAGGTTCTGAAGCTCCTGGATTTCTTGGGAACGAAATGAGATGGACGGGCAGACATCCTGTAGCGATTCTGCACAAAGACTGCACTAGTTGGTTAAGTGGTTTTAGAAGTTAATGCACTGGTCTAGAAAGTTGAGAAGCTACATGGTTCAATCCCTGTTGAACCCCACCTGCCCCCCCCCCCCCAACCCACCCCCCATCCATTAGAACTTGAATGGTAGTCTGGGTGCTAGCGTTTTTTTTTTTTTGTTTTTTTTTTTTTTTTAGGTGAGATGATAAACTGAGGTTTCACACATTTACCACATGTAAAAGAACCCTCGGCAACAAAAGAGTTGTCCCTGGCATTTTAGTTTTTTTCAGTAGAATAAAAGCTGCTTTCATGGAGAAACAAGTAGCCTACATTATCATGCAAACAGGAAAAAGAAAAGATATGATGGTTGGTGCTGCTCTTGTAGCAATGCAATCTGCCCAGGTTAGAGCAACCTGAATTTTATGTAGAGAAATCTGCCACGACTTAACCCCCTTGCATTCGGATTCTCTGAACACAAATTGCCTGTAGATTTGGCATTCAGTCATGAAATCAGGTCAGGCACACACGCTCACTCATCTTTTTCTCCTTATAAGTACAGTATAGATAGATAGAAGTACATACCAGCAGCTATAATTACTTCCAGACTCACAGCAGGGTCTGTGCCTCTAGCCTGATAGAGCTTCAGCATAATTATGGCAGCGATCGGTGAAGGTCACTGCGTGGATGGAAAAACTACTGTGTGTGAATCCTGGTTCGGGATTCAGGGGAGGGAATGATTGATCCTGGCAAATCCTGGTTTGGAACTAAGAGGGTTAAAAGGGTATAGAGTTTATACAAAATAAAGCACAATCGATCACATATTCACAGCATGTGTAAAAAAAATATATGGCAACAAGAGTTGTTCCTGGCAAAATTATTTTTTTAGAAAAAAACCACTGTCATGGAGAAACAAAATAAAGAAAAAAGGGGTTTTGCTCGTTTTGGGGGGGGCACACTAGGCACAACAGGTTAAACCACCACAATGTCCACAAAGCTGAAAGTCGCTCCTTCTCCTCTGTGAAGAGGTAAAGGTAAAAGTGTCCCATAGCCTAGGTGGTCGTAGGGGAGTGAAGCATCTAGGGACCAGCATATTGAGGGCGGCGCCCATCTCCTCTCCCTCGCTATTTTACCTTCCCTGACCTGATTTCATGACTGAATGCCAAATCTACAGGCAATTTGTGTTCAGAGAATCCGAATGCAAGGGGGTACCATTTACAGCTGGGTAAACTGGGAGACTGTACTGAAGCCAAGGCGGGCAAACGGTCACCCATCCAACTGGTAACCACGCTCAACTGTGCTTAACTTGACATGGGGAAAGCGAGCGCTCTGACCACTTAGCAAGCTATCTCGCTCCCCTCTGTGCCTGTGGTAAAGAAAACCAGACTAGCAAGCACATCCTTCAAAGATGCACGCTATTTATACAGCAACCTGAAGAAGATTGGGTGGCCGACAGAGATAACCAACCCTACAGACCAAGCCGTAGGGCCCCCACAAGAGGAGCTGGAAAGGACATGCCATTATTTTCCCCAGACACATCGGATGATAGAAAAGTGAAGGAGAGAGGAAGAACGAAGAACAGTCATCGGTTTTTGAAGAGAATGACTGGGGCATGGGTGAAAATCTTTACCCATTATCCAGCAAGACCAGTCTCCATTACTGTCATTTAGATATCAACACTGTGACCATTTACCTCCCCTGGTTTGTTTTTAATATATATATATATTTTATATATATATATATATATATTTTATATATATAATATATATTAAATATATATATATATATAGGGCCCACGGTGACAATGTACTGACAACCATTATTAAAAATCAACTTGTTTATTATTATGTGTGATTATCCAGCAAAACAAAACAAAAAAAATTTATCCAGTGTGGTTTCCATTTTGCTAAGATTTTTTTTTTCTCTCTCTCTTTTTTTTTTTTTTTCTTCTTTTTGATATCGAGTGATGTTTAGTTTTTGTCTCTGTACAACTTTTTTTTTTCTTTTTATTATCTCAATTTTTTTTATGTGAATGATGTTGAAAGTCTGACATTAACCTCTCTCCTTCTCTGTCTCTCTGTCTCTCTCTGTCTCTGTCTCTGTCTCTGTCTCTCTCTGTCTCTCCACCCCCCTCTCTCTCCCTCCCTCTCCTCTCCATCTCTCTTTCTCTCCCCCCCCTCTCTCTCTCTCTTCCTCTCTCCATCCCTCTCTCCATCTCTCTTCCCCCTCTCCTCCCATCTTTCTCTCCCTCTCCATCTCTCCTCCCCCCCTCTCTCTCTCTACCTCTACCTCCTTCTCTCTCCATCTCTCTTTCCCCCCTCCCCCTCTCTCTCTTTGTGGCTCTCTCAGTGAAAAGAAAGAGTTGTCTACCAGGTGAAAACAGTCAACTGTACAGTATGGTTTTGTTGGCATAATAATGAAATATGACAAAATACCCGATTTATATGTTCAAGATGTAGTTTTCCCCTTTTGTTGTTGTTGTTGTTGTTGTTGGTAATGTTTGCCTTATCTGTGTGTGTTGAATGGTTTGTGGGATATAGAAAGCATAATTCTTGCAACATTGTGAGTTCATTTAGGCTTTTAATTTGGTTTTTCTTTCTTTGTTGTTGTTGTTGTTGTTGTTGTTGTTGTTGTTGTTGTTGTTGTGGGTGTGTGTGTGTGGTGTTGTGTGGTGTGTGTGTGTGGTGTGTGTGTGGTGTGTGTGTGTGTGTGTGTGTGTGTGTGTGTGTGTGTGTGTGTGTGTGTGTGTGTTGGTGGGGTGATTTTTATTGTTATGTTTTTGTGTTGATGTTTTTTTCTTTGGGGGTGGGGGGTGGGGGCTTGATGGTGGTTTGGTTAGGACTTTTATTTTCTGCTGGGTAGGGGGCTGTTGATGTTGTCTGTTTGGTTCATTCTTTCTTTCTGTTTTTTTCTGTTTCTCTGTAGTTGGCAGGTGGGTGGGTGGGTGGGGGAGGGGGGATGCGTTTCCAGTTTTAACAAAACCTTTTTGATGTAATGGTGACAAGACATGTCTACTATTTACCCCCCCTTGAAACTTTTGGACAAAACAAAAAAAAAATTGATGTGAATTAACAAGTTGACAGTGCATGCAAGAGAAACTCACATTTTGCTAAACTGTTGTTGTTGCGTTGGTTTGGGGGAAGGGGGGGGGGGGGAGGGGGTTAGTTTTTTTTGCAAACTGGAATCGATAATTCTAAGACTTGGCTGTTTTCTGTCATTTGTGAGTGTGAAAGGCAAGCCCTTCCTACTCGCATTGTAATATACAAAGGTAAAGGTTGTCCCATAACCTAGGCGGTCGTAGGGGAGCGAAGGCATCTGAGACCTCGGCTTCTCTAGGGGCCAGCATATTGAGGGCGGCGCCCATCTCCTCTCTCTCTCGCTGCTTTACCTTCCCTGACCCTAAAGAGGGCAGGTACCCATTGACAGCTAGGTGAACTGGGGGGGCTGTACTGAAGCCAAGACACGCAAACGGTCACCCATCCAACTGGTAACCACGTTTGAGGCTGCTTAACTTGACTGGGGAAAAGTGAGCGCTCTGACCACTGAACTATCCCGCCCCCTGTGCATCATAATATACAAAGGTTTAATCTGGCTTCTGGCTCAGTTTGTCAAACAATTGTTATTGTTGCCATGGTTCAGTTTGTATTGTATTGCCAGTATGTACTTTTTTTTTTTCTTTTTTGATATAGGAAAAAAAAGTTTACATTATTGTCGTGCGCTTTTTTTTTTTTGGCTTTTGCTTTTTTTCTTTTGACCCTCATGAAATTTTGCTGTGGATTTTTTTTTTGTTTCTAATGTTTTTTTAGTGGAGAGTGGTCATGTATTTTTTTATTTCAATGCATTATAATCATTGTTGTTGTTTTGGCTTGGTTTTGGGGGGGATTGTGTGGGTGTTGGGGGGGGGGGGGGGGGTAAGTATTGGGATTTTTTTTTTTTGGAGGGGGGGGGTGGGGGGGGGGGGGTCTGAGAGAGGTTCTTTCTTTTGCTTTTGTTTACCTTTGCTGTGCTTTCAGTCTATTGTTTCAAAATGACAAGGATTCGTTTTTTTCATTCCTCGGCTAGAGCTCCAAGGTTTTACCAATGGCAACATTTTGCATATGCAACTGTTTTTCTCCCAACCATGAAGGTAGCCGGCATTCCAACTTCAGGGATGTATGCTGGGTGTGTTCGTGTTTTCGTAAAACCCACCGAACACCGACATGAATTACAGGATTTTAAACGTGCATATTTGGTCTTCTGCATGTCTGTGTGTGTTGTGTGTGTGTTATATATAATATTATTTATATATATAATATATATATGTATATATATTTATATATATATAATATATATATATATATTATATTAATATATTATGATTTCACACAAATATATATCATTATATAACCACACATAATATACAAATATAATATATATATATATATAAAATATATATTATATATTATATATATAATATGTAATATACATACACAAAGGTAAATAGGCACTGCACTCGAAGTTGACCTGGGAATAATTAAAAAAAAAAACAACTTAATCCCCCACCTTAATTCATCATACACCGTGCTGTTGAGATTCGAACCCACAACTTCATGGACCCATGGATTTCAGTCAAACGGTCTTAACCACTCTGCTATATTAGTTAGTGTCCGTGGCAAGGTGTTTTAGTTTTTGCGTGCATTATGTGTTTCTGTTGGGAGACCTAGATATCTATACCTTGTTTCACAAACACACAGTGCCATTGTTTCGCTTACGATGCTAGTAGCCTACCACTTTTCAGCACTTGTACAGCATTGAGACAAATAAACTTGTTTCCTGTTACAGGCGTATACATTTATAGGTACACTGTTGTTGGTGTGTTATTGTGCAGAGTATGTGTGTGTGTGTGTGTCGGGGGGGAGGGGGGGGGGGTTGTGTTGTGTTATGTGTGTGTTGTGGTGTGGGTGTGTGTGTTGTGGTGTGTGTGTTTGTGTTGTTGTGGTGGTGGTGGTGGTGTGTGTGTGTGTGTTTGTTGTGGTGTGTGTGTGTGTTGTGTGTGTGTGTGTGTGTGTATGTGTGTATGCAAGTGTGTGTGCATGCATGCGCACATGCGTGCATGTGTGCTTGGATGCGGTGTGTGTGTGTGTGTGTTGTGTGTGTGTGTGTGTGTGTGTGTGTGTGTCCTGTTCACATCAGGACTGTTGTCCTGTTCACTTTCAGCAACTCATATGACATTCACTTCAACATCCAACACCATCGATCTGGGAAAAACAACAACAATTACATGACAAGAGTACCTTGATCATTTCCTACACCCCCAGCCCCCCACCCCCTTCCTCATAGGGATGCCGGGTCCTGTCAGTATATATAGCACCCCCACCTTCTGGAAATTCTGTGCCAGGAATTCCCTCTTTTCTATCCCTCTCTTTGTTTCTGCCTTGTTCCTTTTCTTCCTGTCACTTCCTTCTCATCTATTTTCTGCCTTCTTGGTCTCATTTTCCTGCATTTTTTTCTTCTCTCCAGAAAGACTTAAAAGGTAATAGTTCTCTCCCCATACTTTATTTATTTATTTACTCATTTATGTTATTCTTTTAATATCGAGGATAATGGAATAAGCACCCGTGTGCTTTTTTTTTTACATCCAGTCCCCGTGTGTATGCAGTTTTGTCAAACTTTTCATCTTTTCCCACCGGCACACGATGGCTTACTCTTACAAAAGCAGAACAGATACTGAAGTCTGATGCGCTGGGCCTGACTTGTCAGGCACTCGACGTCAGCACAATGCATTTTCTCTCATATGACAGACAATGATAGTTGCTGAGCGTTATGAAACTTTCTTCCCTAAGGCAAAAAAAAAAAAAAAAAAAAAAACAGACAGTGCTGAGAACGCCAGCCATTCCACTTGAAATTTCATCCACCTGTTTAAAAAAAAAAGCACAAAAAAGTGTTATACCATTTGGGGAGCAACGTGTCAGAGACCTGTAAATGGGTACCTGCCCTCTTTAGGGTCAGGGAAGGTAAAGCAGCGAGGGAGAGGAGATGGGCGCCGCCCTCAACATGCTGGCCCCTGGAGAAGCTGAGATCTCTGACGCCTCGTTCCCCTACGACCACAAAGGTTATGGGACACCTTTTTGGCTTTACCTTTTTTTTTTCAACATCAAGACTGCTCTGCTGAAAGTGTCAATTAAACAATAGCTGTCAACTGACATTAAAATACCAGATCTTTACCTTTCACCCCTTGTGTGTTAAAAAAAAAAAAAAAAAAATCCTGCTACAAACGTCAATCAATCGATTTCTCCTTCCAGGTTTTAATTCAGTGGAAAACCACACTGAAGTCCGATGCGATGCGCTGGGACTGATTTGTCAGTCACTGAACGACAGTACAATGCATTTTCACTCATATAACAAGACGATAATAGCTGCTTGTCTGAGCTTTTGGCGAAGAAGATTCACAAAACTCAACAAGATCAGTGCTGATCCACTCTCCTCAAAAGTCCTTTGGATGAGACTTTAAACCGAGGCCCTGTGTGCGAACGCGCGCAGAACATCTTGCCCACACGTTCAATCCTGTTCCATTTTTCGAAAGAGTAGGCCATCATGTGCGGTGGGAACTGATGACACGATTTACAAAAACTGCATAGACATGGGGATTGGATGTTAAAAAAAAAAGCACATGAGTGCTTATTCCATTATCCTCGATATAAAAGAATAAAAAAATAAAAAATAAATAAACAAAAATAAAATATAAAAAACAGGACAGTGGAAACACAGTTAAAGGGATGCAACACTTGTCTGCCCCCAAGCCATGGAAGGGAAACAATTATGATTTCAGTTTGTTTTTTTAAAAGAAAAAGAAGATAAGGACGGTTATAATGGATACAGTACTTCTCTGTCATGTCCAGGAAAAGAGGCAATTGGTTAATCTAGGGGGAAGAAATGTGGTTGTGTTAAATCTGTTCAATCAATACTTTATTATCTCACGAACAGAGACATTCATGTTAGGAGACTCAAGCTTGGTTCACATTTGTCTTCTTTTTATTTGTTTTTCCTCAAGACCTTCCTACTTTCATGTGGGGTGTGTGTGGTGTGTGGTGTGTGGAGAGAGAGAGAGAGAGAGAGAGAGAGAGAGAGAGAGAGAGAGAGAGAGAGAGAGAGAACAGACAGACAAATGATGAAGAAGGCACAGAGAAAGACAAAAAGGAGAAAAGGACAGTCAGCTGTTTTGGGTTTAAATCAAATTATTACTGATTTTATTTGTAGATCTTTATTTTTAGAAATAGTTTCATGTTACCAAGGAAACATTTGTGCTTTCAGAATCTTGATTTTTCATTTCTATATGTATACTCTTTTTTTTTTCTTCTT
This sequence comes from Stramonita haemastoma, assembly GCA_030674155.1. Classification (NCBI taxonomy): domain Eukaryota; kingdom Metazoa; phylum Mollusca; class Gastropoda; order Neogastropoda; family Muricidae; genus Stramonita; species Stramonita haemastoma. The sequence continues at coordinate 11,194,928 of CM060350.1, forward strand.
CTTTTATTTTTTGGGGTCGTTTTCTTCCAGTCGAATAAACATAACAAGTTCTGCTTTTGTTTCTTTCGTCAATTTATTTATCATCCATCATGTGGCAGCAGTATAATTTACAGTCTTCAACAATCAAAAGAAAGTATCAAAACAGAAAAAAGACATAAACATACAAAAACAAAAACTTTTTCAGTAAAATCATAAAACGGTTATCACATCACTGAAGGGGGGTGTGAGAGAAAAAGAATCTATATAAAATCCAACCAAGAATAAAATGCAGCTACTTTTAAAGTCAGTGGTACACTAATTCATAAAATCAGTCCTACTACCTGGAATAAAATGTAGCTATTTATAGAGTCACTGCTGAACTGATTGACAAAATCAGTCGTATTCCATCAAATAAAGTGGAGCTATTTTATAATTATAGTCGATGTAATACTTACTTTAAACAAACATCAATCCTATTTCATAAAATAAAATGTGGCATGTAGGCCTATATAGTTCATTCTATATTCATAGTCGATGATTTATTCATTCATAAAAATCGTTTGCATTACATAGAATAAAGTGCAGCTATTGTATAGTGCATCATAATAATTCATATCGCTGTTAATGTTTGACATGTAATATTAATAATAATTTTGTGCCTTGGCATGTTGTATGCACACACTGTGTGTGTGTGTGTGTGTGTGTGTGTGTGTGTGTGATGCGTGTACTATGTGTGTGTGATGTGTGTGTGCATGACTCATCATGTTGTGTGAAGTGTGTGTGCATGCGCATGCATGCCTCATTGGCACACATGAGTATTCAAGTATCAGTGTGTGCATGAGTGTGTGCAATTTTAATTTTTGTTAAACTAGTAAATGGTATTTTTGTTTAATGTTCTTATACACACACACACAATCTATATACTATCTATCTATTATCATATATCTATATATTATATATTATATATATACATTATAATTACTACACATATACATTATATATATATTATATATAATATATATGGTTCCTAACCCACATGAACTGTTCTGTTCACAGACATTTCTAATTTTTTTTTGTTCCTCCACTAGAACTCCAAGTTTCACTCACAGTGAGATTTTGCATATGCGACCATATCACTGCCACCATTTGGTAGGGTTACAAGCGCAATGTCACTTTGGATTACTTGATATTAACGTAAGTCTATTATTTACTTATTGAATAGGTATTATCATTTGCTTAATGTGTTTGATACCAAACACTCATTCTGAAACTTTACTAGTATAAACTCGTTTCATTTGTCAATGCAGTTATCATTCATTTAATATGTTCCACATTTATGTTTGATTTGACCTTTTATAATATAATGTCATCAGACTCGTGCACTCGCATATTTAACTATGCGACCATATCACCACTGGAAGGTCCGCATCCAACTCGTACTGATAACAGTGCAAGTGGACATGGGCCATTATGTCCTCTCTGCACAGCTTCTCGGGTGGTACACTGCCATTAGGATGACTTAAAAGAGGCTGCATAATCTACGTCACCATGGGCAAGAGTATGCATGAGGTTCGACCACACCCAAGGAACAGCATGCATTCGCAGGTGTTCCGGATTTAGTAACACAATGCTGCGACAGGGCTCTGATCGCATGGGAGGTAATCTACTTACCACCCCATCACAAAAGTATTGGTTGGGATTCCTGTCTTTTTCACATTTCAGGAACCAAAATGCAATCACAACACAAAAAGACCATGAAATTTACTGCTACTTCCAACAAATTCTCACAGCATCATGGGGGGGGTGGAGGGGTGGGGGGGGGGGGGGGGGGGGAAAAAAACAAAAACAACAGCAACAATAACAACAACAAAAAGAAATAAAAACAGAACAACAACAAATTTACTACCACAATGTTAGCATGGATAACAACATTTTCATGAAATGGGATGTGCTCATCAAGAGAAATGTTGATACATAATATCACGATTTATAATAAATATCACTATCACTATTATCAAAATAATCTCTGCGTGCGTGCATGCGTGCGTGCGTGTGTCCGTGCGTGTGTGTGTACATTCGAATTTGTTAAAACTGTAAATTGTTGTGGGTTGTGTTGTGTTCGAATGCAAGCGCTTTGATTTGTTTTTACAAGATAAGCGCTATACAAATTCCATGTATTATTATTATTATTATTATTATTATTATCAGAAAAAAAACTCTGAAGGCACAATGGCAGCACCTGTGGTAAACTTCTCCTAACATGGCTCTCACTATTTTAAAAAAAAAAAAAAAAAAAGGATTGGCAGAGAAAAAATTAAAAAATGAAAATCTTTGAGCATACAATCATTGTGCTTCTGGAGAAAAAAACTACAGATCTACAGAATTTTTGTTGTTGTTGTTCCTCAGGTAGAGCTCCAAGGTTGACCAAATGGTTGAGGTTTTTGCATATGTAACCGTTTCAACCACCATTAAGGTAGCCACACTACCACTTTTCGGGAAAGAATTTTTTTTTTTAATATGGGGAACATACAACAACAACAACAACAATATAGAAACAATCACAATGGCAAATCAATGACCCACAAATTAAAAAACAAAAACATGCACACACAAAAAAAAGCAACAAGAAGAGAAAAATTCTGTGCTTCATTTCATTCTTGAGATAATCCCCCCCCCCCCCCCCCCCCCCCCCCTTGAATTTTCACTTTATATGTGGGGTTTTTTTTAACAGGTATTATAGCACCTCAATTGTACTTCAACCCCATACATAATTATATTCCCTTCATGCAACCCCCCCCCCAAAAAAAAAAAAAAAAGAACAATACCTTTAAAAAAAAAAAAAGCAGAAAAAGTGCATGTGTGCACGCACGTGCGCATACCCACACATACACAGAATGAGAGAAAGCAATACATGATGAACACACACAACACCACACACACACACACACACACACACACACACACACACACACACACAACACACACACCTTGATGAGACTTAAACCGAGGCCCGGTGCGAACGCACGCAGAACATCTGCGCACCCGTTAATCTGTTCCGCTTTTCGTAAGAGTAGGCCATCGTGTGCCGGTGGAACAGATGACAATATTTACAAAAACTGCATACACACGGGGACCGGATGAAAAAAAGCACATGATTGCTTATTCTGTTATCCTCGATATAAAAGAATAAATAAATATTTAAAAAATACACACAGGACAACATGCATGCATTGCAAAAAAAACCACATATTTGATCCTAAAAAAAATAATTAAATGAAAAAAAAATTCTTTTCGAAAAAACAATACAAAAAAAATAGATCTATACCAACCAATACTCTCTGAAAACTATCACAGAATAATAATGATAAAAAAACAGATATCACTTGATACTTGTTCTCACCAGTGCTCCATTCATGACTGCTTATTCCATTATCCTCAATATAAAAGTAGAATAAACAAATAAATAAATAAATAGATAAATAATAATAAATAAATAAATGAATAAATAAATAAATAAATAAATAAATATGTACATACATACATACTACATATATACATACATACATACATACATGCATGCATGCATGCATGCATGCATGCATGCATGCACATGCATGCATGCATGCGCACGCACGCACGCACACACACACCACACACACACACACACACACACACACACACACACACACAACACACACACACACATACATACATACATACATACATACATACATACATACAATGTACACACATTATGTACATATGTACATGTATACATACATACAAACATACAAACATACATACATACATACATTATATCATACATACATACATACATACATACATTATACATGCACACATACATACATAAACTGAATGAATAGATGGATAATAAATCAATAAATGAGTAAATCACAGCTTGCAAGGGAAACAGAGAAACAAGACGTAACAGCCGATTTGATGATTTAACAGTATTTTAAAATTTTATTTTATTTACTTATTTATTTATACCACTTTATGTCACAGCAGATTTCACTGCGTGAAATTTGGGCTGCTCTCCCCAGGGAGAGCGTGTTGCCAAAAGTGCAGCACCTACCTATTTTTTTTTTTCTTTTTCCTGTCTGCAATTGTATTTGTTTCCCTATCAGAGTGGCTTTTTTCTACAGAATTTTGCCAGGGACAATCCTCTTGTTGCCGTGGGTTCTTTTATGTGCACTAAATAATTATGTGTAACACACAGGACCTCGGTTTATCGTCTCATCCGAAAGACTAGCACCCAGACCACCACTCATGATCTAATGGTTGGGGGAACAGTTTTGGGCCCAAAAAGGTATTCAAACCACCGCACACTCTGACCTGGACTTTTTGCTAAGTTTCTAGACAGGCGCGTTACCTCTAGACCACCGATCCACATTACATCACAGATTATTGTGGTTTACAAAAAAAAAAGACAAACAATACCCAAAACCCCACACTTACCACGAAAAAAAGGAAGAAAAATCAGCATCAAGGCAAAAGCACAGCTGAAGAAAGACATGGCAGATAAATGAAGACTGGCACAAAGACAATGATTAAAAAAATTTTTAAAAACTGTTACAAAACATTTGCATGAGGTAGGAATATTATCATACGAATATGCTCTCAATCTATCCAGTGGGATGCTACAAAACAAAAATCATCATTGAGGAATTTTTTTCATGACATAAAAAGTTAACAGCGTTATGATTTTTTGGTTTTGGTTTTTTTTGTTTGTTTGTTTGTTTTGTTCCTATGCTAGAACTCTGAGATTCACCAATGGTGAGATGTTTTGCGTATGTGACTGTTTTTACCCACCATTAAGGTAGCCGCATTCTGGTTTCGGGGATAGTGTCTAAACATCATGACATGGTACCTGTATGCATGCGGTTAAAAAAAAAAATGTCATCCATTCCCAGCCCTGTGTATTTAACAATAACGATGCTTTGGCATGATTCTTCAACTTAATTAATCTGTATCCACAATTTGTAATTCTTAAAACACAATCACAATACACTATCACTAAATGTAATAGAAAAAAACAACAACAACAACAACAACAAAAAAAACAACACACACACAACAACAACAACAACAACAACAAAGGACAATTTTGGTACCAAATAGGCATCACAACTAGTGGGAAAAAAGATTTAATACAAATCACCGGTTGTAACATAAAGAAACAACATAGATTTGGGGGGGGGGACACTTTAAAAAAAAAAGAAAGTTAACTTGAGAAGCTGCTTACCAATCTCTCTCTAGAATGAATGGTACCCCTGCCTTTTCACACACAACTCACACCCCTCTCCCTCCTTCTCTACTTGACCTTTCGTTTTATTTGATTTTACATTTTTTATTCAATAAATGAATAACTTCTTCTTCGTCTTTTTCTTCCTCTTCTCTTCCTCGTCATCGTCCTCCTCCTCCTACCCCCCCCTCCTCCTCCTCCTTCCTCCTACTCATCCTGATTTTCTTTGATTGAGGGCTGGATGTAAAAAAGCCATTATGTGTGCTTATTTTTTTCCCATGATAAAAGTTTCAAAGTTTCAAGTTCCCCCCCCCCTCCTCCTCCTCCTCCTCCCTCCCTCTCTACTTGTGGCTCTTTCTCTGGACCTGTGTGTTGCAGGGTCTCCCCTGGCAAGTTTTCCCATGGCAGGTGGCACTCCTCTTGTCTCTGGAGATCTCCACCCACAGACCACAGCTACAGCACTGGCTACGCTCCAGTGGCGAAACCTACATCACCCCAAAAACAGAAAACGAAAAAAGACGCGCACACGCACGCACGCACACAGAACGCAGAATGAGAGAAAGCAATGCACGCACGCACGCACACACGCACGCACACACACACAGCTTCTCTAGGGGGCCAGCATGTTCAGGGTGGCACCCATCTCCTCTCCCTGACCCTAAAGAGGGCAGGTACCCATTTACAGCTGGGTGAACTGGGGGAACGTACTGAAGCCAAGGCACACAAACAGTCACCCATCCAACTGGTAACCACGCTCGACGCTGTTTAACTTGACTGGGGGAAAGTGAGTGCTCTGACCACTTAGCTATCCCCCCCCCCTCCCCCCAATTGCATATTAAGCAAAAAGTTTCACCACTGAATCACCTCAGAGCTCTAGTACCAGAACCAACAGGACAGGATAATCTGGTAGTCAGAGCATTGTGCATGGCTCTTGTGATCTGCTGACCCAGGTTCCAATCCTATCCAAGGGGGTTTTCCCTCCTGGTGCCGCCGCTGTAGTCTAGTGGTTAGGGCGTTGGACTCGTAATCTAAAGGTTGCGGGTTCGATCCCAGCTTTCGGCTATGGCGTTGTGCCCTTGGAAAAGGCACTTTACGGCTATTTTCTCACCCCACCCAGGTGTAAAAGGGGTACCAACCTTGTGTTGGGGGTTAACCCTGCGATAGACTGGCGTCCTATCCAGGGGGGGAGTCTATGACTCTCAGTCGCTTAACGCCACAGAAACCGGGATAAGCACCGGCCTGATGAGCCTTAGGCTCGGGACAGACTTTTTTTTTTTCCCTCCTGGAGTTAACATCAGTGCCTGCCAACTCCACTCCCCACAGAAGTCCTTCGGATGAGACTATAAACAAGGTCTTACGTGTGAACACACACAGAACATCTTGCACGCACACACATTAAAATCTGTTCCACTTTTTAAAAGAGTAGGCCATTGTGTGCTGCTGGGAACAGTTGAAAAAAAAAATTCACAAAACCGCATACACACTAATAGACTGGATGTAAAAAAATTTTTTTTTTTAAAGCACATTAGTGCCTCTTCCATTAACCTTGAAATAAAAAAAAAAAGATTATTTTTGGGGGTTACAAAATTTTTAATAAACCACACACACACAAAATCAACTCTACTTACATCGTAGGCTTCATAGCCATTCTCTTGGGTGAACGCTAGGTAGAACTGAACCGGGTCCCTTTGCGGAGAAGAGCGGTCCTGTCTGTGTGCGCGGGCACAAAGAAGACGCGAAACGACTGCTCGCCGCCCTTGTGTTTGGTCGTGCAGGGTCTATCCATGATGATGAAGCCGCGAGACTCTTTCGGCCGTCTGTCCACTGTCCCCTTACACACGGCCAGTAAGCCCCGTGCTGTGGCTGAAAAAAAAACAACACACCCAGTGTTGTGTTTTAGTTACTTTCATTTTCATTTGTTTTTATTTCTCGTTAGCATGTGCGAGATTTGGCATCTTTTGGTGATTACCCAGCATGCAGTTGGATATGGTTAGATAAAAAATAGGGACTGGAACCACTGAGCAAGAAACACAATAAAACGATATAGACTTTCAACTTCAAGCGTCCTTGCCTAGTTTTATTGTACGAATCCCCTTTAGTCTTGGCTACTTAGACACACCACAGATATGCAAAGGTAAAGGTTAAAGGTGTTCCACAGCTGTCAGTTTCCCCCTTCCCCCCCCCCACTTTCAGCTCCTCTCAGCTGCTAATTATCCAATCCCATCCCAGCCCAGCTGGTGCTATTTATAGCAGGAGCTGACAACACATAGACTAGGTAAAAGGAAGGAGCGCACTAAATTTAGCACACTTGACTACTAGGCCTTACTGAGTGATGTTGGATTTGTGCACTGTGGTTCCCCTACTTTTTTGTGTGTTTTGGTTTGGTTGTATCATACAGTCCCAGCGAGAGCTATCTGATTCATTGACTGTGGTAGCCATGGGGGTGGAGGGGTGGGGGTGAGATAGCTCAGTGGTCAGAGCGCTCGCTTCCCCCCCCCCCCCCCCCCTCCAAGTCAAAGTTAAACAGCATCGAATGTGGTTACCAACTGGATGGGTGACCGTTTGGCGCACCTTGGCTTCAGTACAGTCCCCCAGTTCACCCAGCTGCAAATGGGTACCTACCCTCTTTAGGGTCAGGGAAGGTAAAGTAGTGAGGGAGAGGAGATGGGCGCCACCCTCAACATGCTGATCCCTAGAGAAGCTTAAGAGGGCAGGTACCCATTTACAGATGGGTGAAATGGGGGGGAACTGTGCTGAAGCCAAGGTGCACAAACGGTCACCCGTCCACTTGGTAACCACGCCCAATGCTGCTTAACCTTAGCTGGGGGAAAGGGAGTGCTCTGACCACTGAGCTATCCGGCCCCCTCCTTTCGTGTGATGTTGTTTTACAGCCCCATCGACCGGACAGGCCACATCAGAGGGCACACCATGTTCACTCCCAGTCACTCTCAAAATCAAAAACATACTCATCCCCTCTAGTACCTCACAGTAAAAGGTAAAGGTAAAGGTGTCCCATAACCTGTGTGGTCATAGGGGAGCGAGGCGTCAGAGACTTCAGCTTCTCTAGGGGCCAGCATATTGATTTTAAGGGTGGCGCCCATCTCCTCTCCCTGGCTGCTTTACCTTCCTGACCCTGAAGAGGGCAGGTACCCATTTACAGCTGGGTGAACTGGAGGGACTGTACTGAAGCCAAGGTGCGCAAACTGTCACCCATCCAATTACGCCAATATACCCAACAGTGTCAATCTGATAAAAAATAATTATCTGATAAAAGTCACTTTGGATAATTAAGTACCTTAATTATTTCATTTTTTGACGTATGCTATAGCCTAGTAGTTAACACCATTCAATTTCACTCCTGTGGTTCCATGAAATCGTGGTTCAAATCTCGGTAACATCGTCTGGTGAATTAAGGGTGGGGGATTTTTATGATCTCCCAGATCAAACTTCAAGTGCAGACCTGCCAGTGCCTTAATTCTCCTCAAGTATATATACACATGCAGAAGATCAGTTTACACATTAAAGATCACATAATTCATGTCAGCATTCAGCAGAGGATTGCAGAAACACGAACATATCCGGTGTATAACCCCGAAGTAAGAATGCGGCTACCTTCATGGTGGGCAAAAACGGTCACATACACACTATCTCACCATTGGTGAACCTTGGAGCTCTAACTGTGGACCCCCCCCCCAACCCCCCCCCCTCCAATATTTTATCAGTTCAACAAAACATTTGTTCACAAAAATTCCACAGGTTCTTTGGACATGCAAGAGAGAAGCAACCATTTGGACTAAAACATATAAGCACTGGATACCCCCCCCCCTCCCCCACCCAAGAAAAAAAAATTAACAAAGATTTTATAAAATGGTCAGTAAGAAAAGGAGAAGACAGAAAGAAGGAGAGGGGGGTGGGGTGGGGTGGGGATGGGGGTGGGAAGTTCACTTCAATCATTCACCTAGCATGCAGCCTTGCCTCCTACATGTTGCTGTATCAGAACACAATTCACCTTGGTAAAATATCAAACTCTGCAGCTGTTTTCAGCGATTAAAAAAAAAAAAAAAAAAAAAAAAATGTAACCAACCATGCCAAATGTTACAAAACACAACACAGGTAGGAAAAAAAAAAAAAAAAGAATTAGCCAACCACGCCAAATGTTACAAATCACAGGTGAGGAAAAAAAAACTAGCCAACCACGCCAAATGTTACAAACCACATGTAGGAAGTAAGAGTGGAATAAAAACAAAAAAAGGAATAAGCCAACCACAGCAAATGTTGCTACTCCAAACAATCACCAATACTTGCCACAATACCGTTTCATCCATGAAGAGATTGGTCTTTTGTTGTCATTTCTTTATATTCTGCTCCATAGAAAAAAAACACAAAAATCCACCAAAACTTTTAAATCCATACAGACTTCCAGCTCTGATATAAAAAAAAAAAAAGTGGCAATAACGCTTACTTTGAATGACAAATTAAAAAGATGATGGATGGTAAAGGTGTCTGCTCCATAACCTATGTAGTCATAGGGGAGTGAGGCATCAGAGACCTCAGCTTCTCTAAGGGCAAGCATATTGAGGGCGGCACCCATCTCCCCTCCTTCGCTGCTCTACCTTCCCTGACCCTAACCAGCCAAACCCTCAACTCAACTGTCTCCATCGCTGCTGTCATCAGTAGGAGCTCCACACAATGCCACCAGGGTTTGCCATCTTTCTCTGTCTCTGCTGAGTTTCTACAATCTCCTGTAGCTCTCACTGACCTCAGTGATGTTGGTAATGTAGGATGATGTTGGTGCTCTGCCTCTTTTTTTCTTCCCTCAATCTCACCTTGGGGAACTATCGTCATCAGATTTGTCTGTGTGTTTCTGTTTGCATGACCAGCATACCTCAGTCTGCGCTTATCAGTTTCAGCCAACATTTTGTTTTTGCACTGAGAGTTCATCAAGAATGAGCACTTTTATTTCTTCTTCTGTCTGACCATTTGACTCCTAGACATCATCTGTAGAAACCACATTTAGGCTGCGTTCATTTGGTCTCTTTCCAATTTTTGTAATGTCCAGGCTTCTGACCCATACAGCAATACAGGCCAGACTAGCGTTTTGACATTTCTATTTTTGAGCTATTTGCTAGGTACACCTCCGTCTTTCCAAATGTTGTTTACCTGCATCATCTTTTGTTTGGCCCACACCGATTCTAGCCTTGACATCCTGTAGACAGGAGTCTATTATTCTACTTTTACAGAACATAATAATAATAATGAGAAGTTGGTACCTGCACTTGTCTTTCCTCACTACTTTTTCCTCAATAAAAAAAAAAAAATAAATAAAAAAAATAAAATAAAATAAAATAAAATAATAATAATAATAATAAAATGGAGGCTCATATAGCGCGAATTCCCCCAAAACATGGGCTCTCCAAACATGAATTTTTTAAAATTTTGAACGTATTCCAGATCTGCTCCAATGATATTGATATTCCACATAAACATTACATTACAGTTCACAACAAGGGCACAATTTTTTTTTTTTTTTAAACTAAAAAAAAAAAAGTTTTAAAAAAACAAGGGCACAAATGATGTTCACTCATCATGGGTGAGGAAAATATGACTGACCTGACATTTCAGCATCGCATTCAATCACAAAACCCTACCAACAATTAAACCTACAATAACAACAAACAACAACCATCACTATCGATCACCATGTGGGGGATGGGATAGCCTCTTGGTCAGAACATTGCACTCGCAATTTGATGACCCGGGATCGATTCCCGTTCGAGGAGATTTTTCACCTAGAGTTAACATCAGTGCTGACTCCACTCTCCCCACAAGTCCTTCGGATGAGACTATAAACCGAGGCCCCGTGTGTGAACGCACGCAGAATATCTTGCGCACATGTTAAATCCTGTTCTGCTTTTCGTAAGAGTAGGCCATCATTTGCCGGTGGGAACAGATGACATTTACAAAACTGCATACACACGGGGACTGGATGTAAAAAAAAAACCACAAGAGTGCTTATCCCATTACCCTCCATATAAAAAGAATAAAATAAATAAAAATAATTTTTTTTTAAAAACCACTCTTCACCTGTCACTTGGTGTTGGTTCAAAGGGACGTAACCCTGAGACACCAGCCGTTTGATGCCAGAAGCATCGTCCCCCTTGCCAAGCCACTCGCGGGGTTGTCTGGCCTTGGAGTCCACTCTCCCTTGTCTCTGTACGGCCGCTCTCAGTTGACCCGCCTCTTCCAAACATTCCTCGTGGCCTGTGGTTCCAAATGTTAAGGTCTTCTATTTTTTTTGTTGGTTTGTTTTTGCTTTTGTTTGGGGCAGGGGGGGGGGGGAGGGTTACGTTTCTTAAAAGAAGAAGGGTTTTTTTTTGGCAGATGCAGCCATTTTTGCCCACCATTAAGGTAACACAGGGATGGGATACCTCAGAGGTCAGAGCACTCCCTTTCCCCAAGCTAAGGTTAAGCAGCATCAAGCGTGGTTACCAAGTGGATGGGTGACCGTCTGCACGCCTTGGCTTCAGTACAGTCCCCCCCCCAGTTCACCCAGTTGTCAATGGTTACCTGCCCTCTTTAGGGTCAGGGAAGGTAAAAGCAGCGAGGGAGAGGAGATGGGCGCTGCCCTCAATATGCTGACCCCTGGAGAAGCTGAGGTCTCTGACTCCTTACTCCCCTATAAACACATAGGTTATGGGAACACCATTATCTTTTTAGCTTTACCTATTAAGGTAGCAGCGTTCTGACACTTTGGGGTGGGGTGGGGTGGGGGGGGGGGGGGTCGGGGCTGATGTCTAAACTTGCCACCTGTGTGCATTTCAATTTTTGTCATATGTTCTTACCCCAGTATGAATGGCCTACCCTTCCAAAAGGCAGAACAGATTTGTACATACAGTGCACCAGATGTTCTGTATGCCTTTGCACACACGGGGGTATCACTATCAGATTTCTGTCTCATCCAAAGAACTTTTGGAGGACTGCAGTCTGTCAGTACTGATGGCTTGTATGTACCACTTTGACCCTCTTGCATTTGGACTCTCTGAACACAAACTGCCCCTAGATTTCGTATCCCATCATGATATCAGGTCAGGCACACATGCTCCCTTGCCTTTTCCTCCTTCTAAGTAAATACCAGCAGCTATAATTACTTCCAGACACTCAACAGGGTTTCTCCTTATAGCCTGATAGAGCTTTGACATGTGGTAGCAAAATAGTGATGGTCACAGCATGATGGAAATCTACTGTGTGTAAATCCCGGCAAATCCCGGTTTGGGACTTAAGGGGGGGGGGGTAATTATTCAATCCCGGCAAATCCCAGATCAGGACTAAGAGGGTTGAGTCATGGCCGATTTCTCTGCATGAGTGAAAATTGGGCTGCCCTCCCCATGGAGAGCGCATCAGTGCTCAGTTCCAGCAGAGAGAGAAAGACAAACTAATAGAAGACAGAGACTGCACACACACACAGACACACACACAGACACACACACCACACACCACACACACACACACACACACACACACACACACACACACACACACACACACAGACACACACACACACACACACAGAGGCACACCAGGATGAAAAAAGTTATGTAAACTTAATCTTTTACCATCAATAAAGATCATTTTGACTTGCCTTGACACACACACACACCACACACACACACACAACACCCAGAACTGACCTAGAATGCAGTGCCCAGTCCCAGCAGAGACAGGAGGACAAACTGATAGAAGAGGGCCAGAGACTGCACTCCCTCGACAGCCAGTCGCCATCTCCGCACATCTTCCAGCACCCTCTCCACTGTGTAGCTCTGAACACAGGGTGCAATCATATTCATCATCATCATCGTCGTCATCGTCATCATCATCGTCGTCGTCGTCATCATCGTCGTCGTCGTTGTTGTCGTTGTCATCATCATCATCATCGTCGTCGTCGTCGTCGTCAATCATCATCTTCATCATCTCATCATCATCATCATCATCATCATCATCATCGTCGTTGTTGTTGTTGTTGTTGTCGTCGCCATCATCGTTGTTGTCATCGTCGTCGTCATCATCATCATCATCGTTGTTGTTGTTGTGATCATCATCATCATCATCATCATCATCATCATCATCATCATCATCATCATCATCATCGTCGTTGTTGTTGTTGTTGTTGTTGTCGTCGCCATCATCGTTGTTGTCATCGTCGTCGTCATCATCATCATCATCGTTGTTGTTGTTGTGATCATCATCATCATCGTTGTTGTCGTCATCATCATCATCGTTGTTGTTGTCGTCGTCATCATCATCATCGTCGTCGTCGTTATCGTCGGCGTCATCAGCATCGTCATCAGCAGCAGCAGCAGCAGCAGCAGCAGCAGCAGCAGCAGCAGAAGCAGCAGCAGCAGCATTATCATCACCACCATCATCACCACCATCATCACCACCAACATCATCACCACCAGCATCATTACCATCATCATCACCAACACCTTTATCATCATCATCATCATCACCACCACCACCATCATCATCACCACCACCACAACCATCATCATCATCAGCAGCAGCAGCAGCATTATCATCAGCATCATATTATTGTTATTATTCATAATAATTACAATGAAAATGATGAAACAATAATGATGATGATCATAATAATGACACTACTACTACTACTACTACTACTACTACTCTATTACTATACTTATTATTATTATTATTATTATTATTATTATTATATATCAAATTCTGTAGAAAAAAAGCCACTCTGATAGGGAAACAAATACAGTTTCAGACAGGCAAAAAAAAAAGGTAGGTGCTGCACTTGTGGCGACTCGCTCTCCCTGCGGAGAGCATCCTGAATTTCACGCAGAAAAATCTGCTGTGAAATAAAGTGGTATCAAATAAAGAAGGCAAACAAAAAACCATCAGCAGAATTCTGCTGCCGTGCATAAAGGTAAAGGTAAAGGTGTCCATAACCTATGTGGTCGTAGGGGAAGTGAGGCATCATCAAGACCTCAGCTTCTCCTCAGGTGCATTACCTGTGTGTAGGCCATTTATATTTTTTCCCAACTTCTCTTGCCTGGTGTGCACTTAAAGTGTATTGCAATGTTTGGGTTATTATCCAGTTTAAGACTGACCCACTTGGCTGGATACAAACTTTATGACCTCCCTTGCATCCTTTAATAGGATCCCCAAACTTAAGGCACAAAGATTCACTAGGTGCTTATTTTCTTATTCAATTTTTTTTCAACATATATTCTAAGCATATTTTCTTTCTCTTTTTATCATCATCTTTTATGGGCAGCTTTAAAAGGCCACAGATACATCAAATTTTCCTTTGAATGCAATTAACACTTTTAAATTCTGAAAAGTGTCTTGCTGTAAGTTTCTATTACTGCCAGGACCTCTGATAAGGGCTAATCCAGGAGCCAAAACTCGAGTCAGGTCAGGCCAAAGGCATGGTTCTTACTCAAAAATGTCCTACAATGCTGCCACTGAAAGACATTATTCCCTAGAATTTATTTTAATTTTTTATATTTTTTTTTATATTGAATCTTTTGATTAAGTCATTTTCAAAATGATTGAGGAGTTGGTACCTGCAGTTGTTTTTCCTCCACTACTTTTTTTCCCACTACTTTTTCATCAATAGTGCATTACCTGAGAAAAGTTGGGTACAGGTGCATTACCTGAGAAAAGTTGGGTACAGATACATGTATTACCTGAGGAAATTTGTGTACAGGTACATGCATTACCTGAGGAAAGTTGGGTACAGGTACATGCATTACCTGAGGAAAGTTGGGTACAGGTACATGCATTACCTGAGGAAAGTTGGGTACAGGTACATGCATTACCTGAGGAAAGTTGGGTACAGGTGCATTCATTACCTGAGGAAAGCTGGGTACAGGTGCAGTATTATCTGAGGAAAGTTGGGTACAGGTGCAGCAGTACCCAAAGAAAGCTGGGTACAGGTACATGCATTACCTGAGGAAAGTTGGGGTGGCGGACAGCCAGGATCCAGTCCCTGTAGTCCAGCTCCAGCTTGTCCTTCTGCACCTGGTGGAAGGTGTCGTACCTGAAGATCTCCTCCAAAGCTCCACCACGAACACCATCACCTCCCTGGGCATGCCTGGGTTCTCCACAAACACCACGTGGGAGCCCTGCCCGCATGCTGCAGCTTTTTGGCCGTGACCTTGAGCCTCAGGGAGGTCAGGGGGTCATCCTCGGCCAGGACCTGCAGCTCCTTGGCGACCCCTCGGAAGATGGCGTTGAACTTGCCAATCCTGTTCTGAAGCTCCACTAGGGTGGGTTCATCCAGAATGACGGTGTTTGCGCACTGGCTGAACAGGTCCTGCACCTCTAGGATGCTGCCTCGCACGAAGGAGAATTCCGCCTCGGCCTCCGCCTGGTGCTGAGGCTGCAACAGGGCCCGCAACCCCCCGGGAAAGTTGCCCTACCAGCCGACACACCTTGAGCCGAACATCTACCTCACAGAGGTACCAAAAAGCAGTTCTGCTGGCAGGTGGAGCATTGTAGCGGCAGCTGAAGAACTTCTGGCAAGCCTGGTCAGCGTCCTCGATTACCTCCCCTACAGACGCAGAGTCCGGCAACGCGGAGATCTTCCGGTTCATTTTTTTCCGCAGGAAGCAGCCGTACATGTGGTAGATGTAAGCCAGGTCGTTGTTGTTCTGCAGCTTGCTCCTCTCGGCCATTCTCACAGCTTCTTTGAAACTAAGCTCCGCCTTCCTTCCTCCTGGGGTCGGCACAGGGAGTAGAAGCGACCCAGGTGAGCGCGCATGTTGGCGTCCTCGGGGCAGATCTGGCACAGCTTCTGCAGCACCTGAAGTCGGCCAGGGTACGGTGCAGAAGAATCCAGGTCGAGCAAGACGCGGAGAACTTGGGCTTGGTCCTGGACTCGCAATCGCCCGCTTCCTGCACATCGAGGTCCTCGCGCAGAATGAAGGTCTTGGTCAGCACGGACTGGAGAGTGAAGGAGGCACAGTCGCTGTCCTTCACCACCGCCTCCAGAAAGTCCAGGCACAAGTTCTTCAGGTTGGACTTGGCTCCTAGGCTGAGGTTCTCCGAGCCGCTCCGGGGGCCTCTGGGATTGAGGATCTGCTCCAGGATCTCCTGAGCGACTGTGTAATGCATGATGCGGGCGTAATGACGTTTCCCTTCGTTCACGTCGCCGACGACGAGCATCCTCACATAGAACGGAAGATCTTCAATATCCATGGAGTCCGTGACACCTCCGATGACACTTCCGATGAAATAGCAGGGCAAGGAGACTTGGGCGTAATAGTAGACAAGAGCCAGGTAGCCCAGGCTTTTCTGCCAGCGCTGCATCTGCTCATAGTCCCCGCAGTCATCCAGCTGTAAGTACCCCTTCACGTAGGCCTGCACCCCCTGGAACTGGTGATCGAACACCGTCAGGCCGTACTCAAACACCTGGTGAGCCTGGCGGTTCCTCTGCACATCCTGATCCAGGGCGTGCAGGGCTCTCTTCTTGATCTCGCTGTCGCAGCAGTGGCTCTGATACTGCAGGGCCAGGTTGCGGGACTCCCTCTTCGTGACGAAGCCTTGCACAAAGACCGTGTTCCTGTGCAGCTGCAACAACTGATTGCGGTCGATGTAGTGAGGGTACCTCCTGACATGGAGGAAGACGGTTCTGCAGTACCTCAGCTGGTTGTGCAGGAGATGCAGCTTCACCTCGTCCACACCGTCCATCAGGACCACTGCAGACATCTGGGTGTGGTCCGCCAGATACCTCAGCCTGTCCACCACCTCTTCAATGTTGAAGCCAGCAGACTGCTTCATGTGGAGGCAGGGCGCTTCCTTGTGCAGGTCAAACAGGACGCGCTGAGCCAGCGTGGAGCCCCCTGACCCCGGGGCGTGCAGAAGACGGATGATGCCTCCGTTGAACCGCCTGACATGCTGCTCCAAGATGTGCTCCGTGATTTCCCTGGCTCCGCAACGCTCCACGTCGAAGCAAGCCGTCCCCATGTCGTACCGGGCCAGCCAGCTGAGCGACCCGCCCCGGAAGAAGTTGCTCCCTTCCGCCTCCAGGTCTTCCGCCGACATCTGCTCGGAGGCGTAGGGGTTCTGGAGGTACAGCACCTCCAGGTCCTGCCTCAGCCACGCAGCCACCTCCGCCCCCACCTCCACCTTCCCTGTCCCCCCAGGCAGCTGGTACCTGAAGTCGCCACTACCCGCGCCGCTGAACGTCGTCAGAACCTCGGCGCAGAACTCTTCCAGGTTTACCTGAATCTTCCTCACGTTTTCCTCCGCGTCCTCCACGATGTTCTGCACTTCTGGAGCATTCGCGCCCACCCCCTCCCCCTCCTCCTCCTCCCCCGTCCCGGTGAAGCACAGGTAGATGGAGGGCTGGGTACGCACGCGTTTCTGCAGCTCGTTGAGGAACTTCTGCATGCACCTAGGACAGAGAGAGCCTAGTGGTTAGAACATTTTTTAAAAGTTAAAGTCTGTCCCGAGCCTAAGGCTCATCAGGACGGTGCTTATCCCGGTTTCTGTGGCGTTAAGCGACCGAGAGTCATAGACTCCCCCCTGGACAGGACGCCAGTCTATCGCAGGGTTAACCCCCAACACAAAGTTGGTACCCCTTTTACACCTGGGTGGGGTGAGAAAATAGCCATAAAGTGCCTTTTCCAAGGGCACAACGCCATAGCCGAAAGCTGGGATCGAACCTGCAACCTTTAGATTATAAGTCCAACGCCCTAACCACTAGACTACAGCGGCGGCTGGTCAGAACACTGCGCTCGCAATTTGATGACCCGGGTTCGATTCCGGTCCGATGAGATTTTTCTCCTGGAGTTAACATCAGTGCGGACTCCACTCTCCCCAAAGTCCTTTGGATGAGACTTTAAATCGAGGCTCCGTGTACGTACGCACGCAGAACATCTTGCGCACACGTTAAATCCTGTTCCACTTTTCATAAGAGAAGACCATCGTATGCTGGTGGGAACAGATTCATGACATTTACAAAACTGCATACACACGGGGACTGGATGTAAAAAAAGCACAAGAGTGCTTATTCCATTATCCTCGGTATAAAAGAATCCTTGATATAAAAGAATCCTCGATATAAAAGAATCCTCGATATAAAAGAATCAACGATATAAAAGAATTCTTGATATAAAAGAATCCTTGATATAAAAGAAAAAATCAATCAATCAAATCAATCAAACCTCTAAAAGAATTCTCGTTGTAAAAGAATCCCTGATATAAAAGAATAAATCAATCAATCAAATCAATCAAACCTCTAAAAGAATTCTCAATGTAAAAGAATCCTTGATATAAAAGAATCCTCGATATAAACGAATAAATCCATCAAACAAACCTCTAAAAGAATTCTCGATGTAAAAGAATCCTCGATTTAAAAGAATAAATCCATCAATCAAACCTCTAAAAGAATTCTCGATATAAAAAAAATCCTACATATAAAAGAATCCTCGATATAAAAGAATCCTCGATATAAAAGAATTAATCAATCAATCAAATCAATCAAACCTCTAAAAGAATCCTCGATTAAAAGAATAAATCCATCAATCAAACCTCTAAAAGAATTCTCGATATAAAAAAAATCCTCAATATAAAAGAATCCTCGATATAAAAGAATCCTCGATATAAAAGAATTAATCAATCAATCAAATCAATCAAACCTCTAAAAGAATCCTCGATATAAAAGAATTAATCCATCAATCAAACCTCTAAAAGAATTCTCGATATTAAAAAAATCCTCAATATAAAAGAATCCTCGATATAAAAGAATCCTCGATATAAAAAAATTAATCAATCAATCAAATCAATCAAACCTCTGAAAAAATCCTTGATATAAAAGAATCAATCCATCAAATCAAACAAACCTCTAAAAGAATCCTCGATATAAAAGAATCAATCCATCAAATCAAACAAACCTCATCTCCTCCCTGGATGAAGGCCACAGCACCAGGAGGGAGAGCACCGTGTAATCCTGACTCAGGCGTGCCAGCTCCGTGCATAGTTTCTCCAGCTTGTCACACACCTTCCGCAACCATTTCATGGGCGACAGCTCCGACAAGTCACTCTCCGGAATCTCCAGACGCCCGCGTAAGCTCCACCACTGCGTGCCGCGCTCCGTGACGGCGCTGTGTGGGTCCTGCCAGGTGAGGACGCTGGTGTTGCGGCGTTGGTGGAGGTTGTGTTCCAGGTAGGCCAGGAGGCCGGTGTCTCTCCCGCAGACGTCAAAGTCGTACACCGCGACCCATGGCGCAAGGGATAGGGCGTCCAGGTGAGGGACTGTGTGGGGCAGCGTTCCACACAGCAGGATGAAGTGTCCCTTCCTGAAGAAGTTCAGGGCCTGCATCAGCTCTGAAGGACGCTTGGCTTCGCTGTTGTTGTTGCTGTTGTTGTCGCTGTTGTTGTTGCTGGTGTTGTTGTTGCTGCTGTTGTTGTTGTTGTTGTTGCTGCTGGTGTTGTTGTTGTTGCTGCTGCTGGTGTTGTTGTTGTTGTTGTTGCTGTTGTTGTTGCTGCTGCTGCTGGTTCCTTCTAAGGAGTACACATCAGGTTTGGATTCTGCTGCTGCTGGAGGAATTTCGTTAAATGATTTCGAAGACGGATGTTCTGATCCCCATTTCTGACCTGCTGCAGCCTTTCTGCCCGGTGGCCCTGTGGCCCTGGCGCCTTGAATGACCGTCCGCTCTCGTGACTCCTCCCCATCCTTGAGCGTGCCCTGCCAACTGGGAGGGTTTTCTTCCCTCAGGAACCAGGAGTGGATTCTCCTGACGTCTTCACTGCTCATGTCTGATGCGGAAACGGCCACGTTCTTGCCTTCTTTTCGGAACCACAACTGATTCTGGGTCAGGCGGGGTTTTTTCTCGCTGCTCCTCACGATGCTGGGAGAACAGTGTCCGGCGCTGTTTTGGACGTTCAGCACTCCCACCAGCTTGCCCTCCCAGACCGTTTCTCTGTAGGTGAACTTGGGTCGGAAGTCAAACAGAGTCGACAGAAAGCTCTTGGTGTAGAACTCGGCTTTCCTGGCCGATTTCAAGCCCACCACCTGGTGTGGAAGAGAGGCCAGAGGTTTGATGCCCAGGAGGATGAGGCCGCGGTCTCTGAGGGGGGTGTTCCACAGGCTGACGATGTCTGTGGTCAGCAGGACAGGATCAGCATACGCTTCGTCCGACACTTTAAACATCAGGGTGTCGCCAGGCTTCTCCCACAGACTACGGGCGACCACACGGCTCTCACAGTCATTCCCGCTGGCTGCACAGAGAAGACGGCCTGCGGTGTCCGTCACTCTTCCCGGAGTTTTGGCAGCTGGGCCGTGCCCTGGCTCTGCAGCACGTGAAACCCGTCCAGGGGACGTGTCCTTGACCTCAGCTTGACCTTCAGGACTGGACGCTGCAGCCAGTTCTGGTGGAGGAAGGTCATCCTCGGATTCAGGAATCGGGGTTTCATCTCTGAGGACGGACTGCGGGGAGTCGTGGTGCTGTCGTTTACTGCTGGGGGCCACTTTCACCCTGAGGAATCTGTCTGGTGGAGAAACGCTTTCCTGTGTCTGCTTTGTTTCTCTGGCACTGCTTTCTGCTCTCTCCTCCTGCCGCGTTTTGTTCCAAGGGTTGCTGGGCGAGTTCGTGTCCTGAAGAGCGCTGCTTCCTCCTCCTCCTCCTCCTCCTCCCCCCAAGCCTCCGTGAGGGCTGTCGACCACGCGAGAAACGATCCAATCGTTGTCAAACTGCGACACTCTGAAGTGCTCCGAGTGTTTTTCCAGGAAGTCCCTGAAGGTGATCTGGAAGTGCTCTTGGAAAGACACAACGCGTTTTCCGCACACTTCTCGTAATCTGGTACACAGCGATTCCTCCAGGGTGTACATGGCTTCTCTTCGTCTGGGGCAGCGATACAGAATCTCCTTCAGCATCGCCACCACCATTCTCTCAGGACACAGCTCCTGGAAGCCTGCACACAGAAAATTAAAGTGAACATACAAAAGATTTCATGTCTGCCTCACAAGGCGACAGACAGACAACCACCATCATAACAGCAGAAAATAATGCTTTTCCGACACAATCATGACAGCCGAAAATAATACTTTTCCAACAACCGCTACCATCATAACAATAGAAAATAATACTTTTCCATTAACAACCACTATCATAACAATAGAAAATAATACTTTTCCAACAACAACAACCACCATAACAGCAGAAAATAATACTTTTCCAACAACAACCACCATCATAACAACAGAAAATAATACTTTTCCAACAACAACCACCATCATAACAGCAGAGAATAATACTTTTCCAACAACAACCACCATCATAACAGCAGAGAATAATACTTTTCCAAAAACAACCACCATCATAACAACAGAAAATAATACTTTTCCAACAACCACCACCATCATAACAGCAGAAAATAATACTTTTCCAACAACAAACACCACCATCATAACAACAGAAAATAATACTTTTCCAACAACAACCACCATCATAACAGCAGAAAATGATACTTTTCCAACAATAACAACCACCATCATAACAACAGAAAATAATACTTTTCCAACAACAAACGCCACCATCATAACAACAGAAAATAATACTTTTCCAACAACAAACGCCACCATCATAACAACAGAAAATAATACTTTTCCAATAACAAACACCACCATCATAACTACAGAAAATAATACTTTTCCAACAACAGTCACCATCATAACAACAGAAAATAATACTTTTCCAACAACAAACGCCACCATCATAACAACAGAAAATAATACTTTTCCAATAACAAACACCACCATCATAACAACAGAAAATAATACTTTTCCAACAACAAACACCACCATCATAACAACAGAAAATAATACTTTTCCAAAAACAACCACCATCATAACAACAGAAAATAATACTTTTCCAACAACAACCACCATCATAACAGCAGAAAATGATACTTTTCCAACAATAACAACCACTGTCATAACAGCAGAGATTAATACTTTTCCAACAACAACAACCACCACCATAACAACAGAAAATAAGTTTAGCACTAGGACACCATCATCCAAAGGAAGAACTTCTGACACTGGCTATAGCCCCCTTGGAGTTGAAATTAGTACCAACTCCACTCCCCCAAAAGTCCTTCAGTCCAGACGAATGAGACTATAAATCGAGGTCCTGTGAGTGAATGCATGCAGAATATCTTGTGCTCACGTTAAATCAGTTCCACACAGCTGTAAGTTTCCCCCACTTTCAGCTCCTCTCAGCTGCGAATTAAACCATCCCATCCCAGCCAAAATGGGACCATCTGGGGCTAATTACAGCAAGAACTGACCACACTTGGACTAGGTAAAAGGAAAGGGCACACTAAATATAGCACTATTGACTGAGTGATGTTGGATTTGTACACTGTGTCCACCTTTGGGAAGAGTAGGCTGTTCATGCAGGCAGGAATGGATGACAACATTTTAAAAACGTATGCACACCAGTGTCATGTTTACACATCATCCCTGAAGTCGGAATGCGGCTACCTTAATGGTGGGCAAAAACGGTCATATTCGCAAAATGTCACCCAATGTGCATCTCTAAGCCCTTGCTTGCCATGGAACCAAAAAGAAAAAAGTTCCTGGATTTCACTCCCTTAACCCTTATGCATTCAGATTCTCTGAACACAAACTGCCCCTAGATTTTGCATTCCATCACGAAATCAGGTCAAGCACACATGCTCGCTGGCCTTTTCCTCCTTCTAGGTACATACCAGCAGCTATGATTACTTCCAGACTCTCAGCAAGCTTTGAACCTCTGGCCTGATAGAGGTTTGACATGTGGTAGCAATTAGTGATGGTCACAGCGTGATGGAAATCCACTGTGTGTAAATTCCGGCAAATCTCGGTTCGGGATTCAGGGGGGGCAATTATTCAAGCCCGGCAAATCCTAGTTCGGGACTAAGAAGGTTAAGTCCCCAAAGAATTGTTGAGGCACTACAGTGAGTTAGGGGTTTTTTTTGAAAATAATTTTTCTGGCACAGTGCTTTGAGCAGCCTGTACCTGGCAGAACCCACCATTCTTGTTGTCCCGACAGTCCTAAAGTCAACCAGCAAACACATGGCAAAAGATAAAGGTAAAGGTGTCCCATAACCTATGTGGTCAAAGGGGAGCAAGGTATCGGAGACCTCAGCCTCTCCAGGGGCCAGCATATTGAGGGCAACGCCCATCTCCTCTCCCTTGCTGCTTTACCTTCCCTGACCCTAAAGAGGGCAGGTACCTACCCATTGACAGCCAAATCTCAATAACACCTGGTGCATAATTATACCAAAGGGTGGGGATTTTAATCATCATGTCCCTTGTCATCTGCCTGCAGACCAGCCAACATTATTTTCAAGCTCTAAATACACACAATTGCATTTCTGAAGTCAGAATGCGGCTACCTTCACAGCAGGCAAAAACCGTCGCATACGCAAAATCTCACCATTAAAAAAAAAAATTATGTATTCTTTTATTTCGAGGACAATAGAAGTAAACACATGCGCTTTTTTTTACATTACTTTCTTACAATTTTTTTGGTTGTTCCTCAGCTAGAGCTCCATGGTTCACCAATGGTGAGAATTTTGCGTATGTGACCAGTCCCCCCCCCCCTCCCCCTCCCCTCCACTCTACCGTTTAGGTAGCTGCATTCTGACTTAGGGGATGGTGTCTAAGCAAGACACCTGTGTGCTTGAAGGTTTGTTTCTTTTCTTCCATTCCTTGAATCTTGAAAAGCAGACAAATCAAACCCCTTGCACTGAAAATATTTACACGCATGCTCAACTGCTCACAAAAGATCAACAGATTTTAAATTTACACACACACACACACACACACACACACACACACACACACACACACACACACACACACACAATGCAATTGGGCAAAAATGGTGTAACTTTGGGGAAAGACACCAGGTTGGACATAAGTCTGCCTGGAGGCTGGACTTGGATTGTATCAAATGTAAGGCTTTTGGCGAAGTGAGAGAGGGAGGTCATTCCAAAGGGATGGACCAGAAATAAAGAGCGACAGCAGGACAGTGGATTGTTTGAATCTGGGTGTTTGGAAGAATAAGGTATCTGCAGCAGAACAAAGGGAGCAAGATGGAGTGTGCAGGTGAAGACAGACACAGAGAGAAAAAAAAAAAGAAAGAAAAACAAGCAAAAGAAACAGTGGTTTTTTCCTACCTGAGATGCCCATGTCTCCTTGCTTTGAGAAATGGCCAATGGAGACATTGTTTGGTTTGTAGATATTGATGACGGGTGCGTTATTACCTGTTCAACAATCAAGAATGCTTAGAACTTCAATAAACGTCTACTTTAGGAAAACTTTTTACAAAATGACAATTTTCTCCCATGCCGAAGTCAGATGCACTGGACATGACAAGTCAAGCAGTTAGCTTGGCAGCGCAATGCAAATTTCAATCATATGGCAGACAACAACAGCTGCCATCTGAGCGTTTGACACAGAAGAAGAGGAAGGAGGAGAAGGAGAAGGAGAGAAGGAGAAGAAGAGAAGAGAGGGAAAGAGAGAAGAAGGAGAAGAAGGAGAGAAGAAGAAGAAGAAGAAGAAGAAGAAGAATTTGAAGGAGAAGAAGAAGAATTTGAAGAAGAAGAAGAAGAATTTGAAGAGAGAAGAAGAAGAAGAAGAAGAAGAAGAGAAGAAGAAGAAGAAGAAGAAGAAGAAGAAGAAGAAGAAGAAGAAGAAAAGAAGAAGAAAGAAGAAGAAGAAGAAGAAGAAGAAGAAGAGAAGAAGAAGAAGAAGACAGAAGAAGAAACAGAAGAAGGAAAGAAGAAGAAGAAGAAGAAGAAGAAGAAGAAGAAGAAGAAGAAGAAGAAGAAGAAGAAAAACATTGTTTCCTCTGTTGTGATTTTCACAGCATTCTCATATACTATGGGGATATTCTTCTTCTTTCTTGAACACTCAGACAACAACAACTACTGTTGTCTGTCCTACGAGTGAAAATACATTGCACTGCTGTAAAGCACCTTACAAATCAGGCCCAGCGCATCCTATTTTGGCATGGGAGAGAATTGCTATATCTTTAAATCTTCCTAGCAACAAAAAAAAAAGAAGAATGGACCAAAACCACAAAAAAAAAAATAAACAAGGTGATAGGAAGAAAAAGAACAAGACAATAAAAAGAGAGAGAGGGATAGAAAAGAGGGAATTTCCTGCACAGAATTTCCAGAAGGTGGGGTGCTGCTGATTCTGACAGGCCCTCAGCATTGTCACAGGGGACTTTGAGAATATCAGATGTAACAAACAAAACACTTCTTCTTCCGCAAACTGACACCTGTGTTCATGTCATGCTGGGGCTTTTTGTCTTTCTGTCATCCATTCCAACCAGCACACCATGGCCTACTCTTCCAAAAGGCAGATCGGGCTTTTAACGTGTGCGCAAGATGTTCTGCATATGCTTGCCACACATGGGGTCTCAGTTTAAATCCTTTCATTCGAATGCCTTTGACAATCAGTTTGATTTTTTTTCTTTTTAATACTGGAAAAAAAAAAAAAGGCGAGGCTGGGAATGGAACCCAGAACCTCATGGTTTACTTGTTAGGCAGACAAACGTCTTAACCATCCTGCCACCCTCCTTCTTACTCACTGCACCCTCCTATCTTCTTGGTTTGCAGGTATCAGATGTAGGAAACAAACCTCAAACTTTAGTCTCTTTCTCTCTTTGTTTGAGACACTGACAGCTGGCTGGTTGACTTACAGACAGGATAGCCTAGTGGTCAGAACATTGCGCTCGCAGTTTGACGACCAGGGTTCAGTTACTGTTCGAGGGGGATTTTTCTCCTGGAGTTAACATCAGTGCTAACTCCACTCCCCCCGATAGTCCTTCGGATGAGACTGTAAACCGAGGCCTTGTGTGCAAACGCACGCAGAACATCTTGTGCACATGTTAAATCTTGTTCTGTTTTTTGTAAGAGTAGGCCATCGTGTGCCGGTGGGAACAGATGACAAGATTGACAAAACTGCATACACACTGGGACTGGATGTAAAAAAGCACATGAGTGCTTGTTGCATTATCCTCGATATAAAAGAATAAATGAATGAATAAATACATAAATGTGACGCTCCACCTCATAATAAGCCGGAGTGCACCAGAGGTCACTTTTTAGTTATTGACATGCTATTAATGTGCAGTATATTGGCTATCAAATACGAAAAATAGATTGATAATCGGACAAATCTGTGCAAAGTTATTACAAATTGAAATGATAAGACTGCAAGATGTGACAAAATGAGAAACAGGCAAGTTTATTTTCGTAACAGGTTGTCAGAATGAGGGCTTGGGTATTTTCAAAACACATTTAAAAGCAAAAGAAATAAAAATGATACCTTGATATTTCATTATAAGGTAGATAAACAGATATAGTTTAATAATCAATCAAAATCTCAAAATTGGCAACTTGACCCCCTACTGCCTTTAATGGCTCCTAGCGCAAAATTGGGTAATGTGCTAAGCGACTCATTTCGTGGTGGAGCGTCACATTAATAAATACATAAATAAATAAATAAAAATAAACTTACCCTGAGGAGGGAGGGATGCGGCCTCCTCACCTTGACCTGCCTCATTCGCTGCCATCTCCAGTACCTGTAATCATCACGCAACACCTTTTCTTCATCATCACCTAAAAGGGAAGGTGGCCACAGCTGTCAGTTTCCCCCACTTTAAGCTCCTCTCAGCAGCTGGAAGCCACCGCTGTAGTCTAGTGGTTAGGGCGTTGGACACGTAATCTAAAGGTTGCAGGTTCGATCCCAGCTTTCGGTTATGGCGTTGTGCCCTTGGAAAAGGCACTTTACGGCTATTTTCTCACCCCACCCAGGTGTAAAAGCTGCCGCTGTAGTCTAGAGGTTAGGGCGTTGGACTCGTAATCTAAAGGTTGCGGGTTCGATCCCAGCTTTCGGTTATGGCGTTGTGCCCTTGGAAAAGGCACTTTACAGCTATTTTCTCACCCCACCCAGGTGTAAAAGGGGTACCAACCTTGTGTTGGGGGTTAACCCTGCGATAGACTGGCGTCCTATCCAAGGGGGAGTCTATGACTCTCGGTCGCTTAACGCCACAGAAACTGGGATAAGCACCGGCGGCCTGATGAGCCTTAGGCTCGGGACAGACTTTAACTTAACTCAGCAGCTGGAGCCAGCGGGTGCTGTTTATAGTGCTCAGGAACTGACACACTTGGGCTAGGTAAAAGGGAGGGGCATGCTAAATTTAGCACCCTTGACTAAGGATGTTGGACGTGTGTGCTGTGTGTTGGCGGGACTGTCAAGACATTCACCTGCCTAACAAGTAAACTGTGAGGTTCTGGGTTCCATTCCCACACAGCCTTGCCCCTTTACTTCCCAGTTTGCCAAAAAAAATAAAAAAAAAAAAATTCCAACTCAATGTCAAAGTCCTTCAGTTGAGACAAAAAGAAACAAATAGCTATTTGCAAATGTGCAGAATATCTTGCGCACATGTTAAAAATACCCAGTCTGCCTTTCACAAGAGTAGGCCATTGTAAGCTGATAAGAACGGATGACAAAAAAATAAGCCAGTATGCACACAAGTGTCGTGTTTAGACAGCATCCCGGAAGTCAGGATGCGGCTTCCTAAATAGTGGATGGGGGATGGTCACATGTGCAAGGAAGGTAAATGATAATAATAATAATAATGATGATGATGATGATGATGATAATGATATCATTATTATTATTATTATTATATTATTATTATCATTATTATTATTACTAACAACAACAACAACAACAATTGGCCATGCATTATTCTTCTTCTTGATCAAACACTCAAACAGCAGCCATCGTTGTTTGTCATTTCTGCAAAAATATCTTGTGCTGCTGTTAAGCCCCTGACAAGTCAGGCCCAGCGCATCCGACTTCAGCATGGGTAAAGAATTGTTGTCTTTTAAGTCTTTCTGGTGGAGAAAAAAAAAGGCAGGAGAATGGACCAAGAAGGCAAGAACATAGACAAGAAGGAGGGGCATGAAGAAAAAGAACAAAGCTGAAACAAAGAGAGGGATAGAAAAGAGGGAACTTTTAACAAAAAATTTCCACAAGGTCAGGATGCGAGATTTATACTGACAGCCCCCTTACCCCCCCCCCCCCCAGCATCCCCACAGGAAAACCATGCATCCTATTCCTTATGTGGATCGGTGGTCTAGTGGTAACACACCTGACTAGAAAGTGAAAAGTCTGGGTTCAAGGTGTGCGATGGTCCAATCCCTGTTTGTGCCTGAAACTTTTCCCTCCATCCACTGGACCGTGAGTGGTGGTCTGGGTGCTAGTCTTTCCAGAGAGATGATAAACCAAGGTCCAAGACGTAACATATATTTAGGGGATGTAAAAAAAAATATAAAAATTAAACCCATGACAACAAGAGAGTTGTCCCTGGCAACATTCTGTATATAAAAAAAAAGCCACTCCAATAAACAAGTACATATTTAATGCAGACAGGAAAACAAAAAAAAATAAACTACAGGTAACTTTGCTCTTGTGGCAATATGTCTCCCCAGGGAGAGCAGCCCGAATTTCACGTAAGATAAATCTGCCATGACTTACAATACAATACAATACAATACAATACAATACAATACAATACAATACAATACAGTACAGTACAGTACAGCAGCACAGCACGTACAGTACAGTACAGTACAGTACAGTACAGTACTACAGTACAGTAAGTACAGTACGGTACACTACACTACACTACACTACACTACACTACACTACACTAACTACATACACTACACTACACTACACTACACTACACACATAAAGTGTTCACCTGTGACCAAAAATGAACTGATAGACTTGAGTCAATTCCACTTCTGCTGCTGCTACGTGTCGTATGAAATCCTCTTCAATGCTTCACAGTTAGGCTTGTGGGCATCCTCACCTGAAAACACAACCACTTGTTACATCTTTTTGATATATATATATATATATATATATATATATATATATATATATATATATATATATATATATATACTATCTATCTATTCTATCTATCTATCTATCTATCTATCTTCTATCTATCTATCTATCTATCTATATTATATTATTTATTTTATTTATTTATTATTATCTATTATATTATTATCTATCTATCTATCCCTTAGTATGGTGACCGTGGGGGCACCCCTGAAGACTTGACAACCAGTTCCCTCCATTCCTCTCTCTGTCTGCCTTTCTCAAAATTTGGTTGAGTTCTAGGCCTGTCCATTCGCTGATGTTGTCCTCCCATCTCTTCCTTGGTCTGCCTCTTTTTCTTCATCCCTGGACAGTGCCTTGCAGTATTGTTTTTGTAAGTCCTTTTGATCTTGTGATATGTATATATCTTTTTTTTTTTTTGTTCTTTTACTTTGAGGATAACGGAATAAGCAACTCATGTGCAATTTTACATCCAGTCCCCGTGTGTATGCCGTTTTGTAAATTCTGTCATCCTTTCCCACCGGCACAAAACAGCCTACTCTTCTGAAAGGTGGGACTGGTTTCAACCCATGTGCAAGATGCTATGCATGCGTCCGCACACAGGACCTCAGTTTATAGTCTCATCTGAAGGATTTCTGGGGGGAATGGAGTAGGCAAGGATGTTAACTACAGGGAGAAAAAATCACCTTGAATGGGATTTGATCCCGCCAGCAGATCACAAGCACAATGCGCAACACTGTAACCTCTTCCTATGATTTGTATGCAAGTATTAAGAAAACAATACATAACAATATTACTGACTATCTGTGTGCTACACAAGACACAGAGAAAAGAAAAGAGAGAGAGAGAGAGAGAGAGAGAGAGAGAGAGAGAGAGAGAGAGAGAGAGAGAGAGAGAGAGAGAGAGAGAGGAGAGAGAGAGAGAGAGAGAGAGAGAGATATAAAATTGAGAAAACATAGTCCCACCAGGGATTGCAACCTCACTCACCCTCTTTGGTAAGAGCCAGACAATTTTTTAGAATTCAGAAGTGTCCACTGCAGCCCTAGGAATAGGTAAATATTCCTGTAGCCTACCACTGCTGCCAGTCTATATATATTATATATATATATATATATATATATATATATATATATATATATATATATATATATATATATATATATATATTATATATCACAGAACACAAATCCAGAATCACTCAGTCAAGAGTGCTATATTTAGCGCGCCCTTTTCTTTTACCTAGTCCAAGTGTGGTCAGTTTCTGTTATAAATAGCACCATCTGGCCCCCATCTGGGCTGGGATG
The DNA here is from genome assembly GCA_030674155.1 of Stramonita haemastoma. Taxonomy (NCBI): domain Eukaryota; kingdom Metazoa; phylum Mollusca; class Gastropoda; order Neogastropoda; family Muricidae; genus Stramonita; species Stramonita haemastoma. The sequence goes on from CM060350.1 coordinate 11,225,439, forward strand.
GGAGGGATTAATTAGCACCTGAGAGGTGCTGAAAGTGGGGAAAACTGACAGCTGTGATATATATATATATATATATATATATATATATATATATATATATATATATATATATATATATATATATATAATATATATATGTCATACTCAATCTGTACAATTTGCGCATTGTATACAATGCGCAACATTTCATGCTCAGTGTCTACAGTGCACAATACATTTTGCATATTATACACAATGAGCAAAACAATTACACACTGTATATAATGAGTAGTACCGTAAAGTTGCTCATTGTATACAATGCACACAGAGTGAACAAGTCCATAAAATTAACATTGATTTAGATTCTTTAATGCTATTTGTCTATTGTAAAAATATTCACAATAAAACATAGGAAAATGTTTTGGTGTTGGTTCATTCACGCAGTTAGTAAAATACAAATTAAATCTTGTCAATACACATGAATGCACACACCCTTAAAAGCACATGCGTGCCTACACTCATGTTCACCTTCACACACCATTTGGGAAAGCACACAAGCACCCCACCCCCTCACACACACACACACTCCCCCCCACACACACACACCCACATGCGCGAACACACACGCACACCCCCCACACACCCACACTTAAACATGTTTCATGTTTAATTGACATGTCTCAATTGTAATTGTTCTTGCACTTTGCATTTCTGGGGGGCAATGAGAAGTGCACTGTAGCTGAGCCTTGTGACACTTGCACTTGTTTGTAGTACACAGAGAGACAGACAGAGAGAGAGAGAGAGAGAGAGAGAGAGGAGAGAGAGAGAGAGAGAGAGAGAGAGAGAGAGACAGACAGACAGACAGACAGACAGACAGACAGACAGACAGACAGACAGACAGAGAACGGATGAACGAATGAATGGATGATTGAATTATCTTGAAACCATAAGAATAAAGATTTCAGACCAAGCCTAGTCTTAGTTACAGTCTGTACTTGTAAAGATGCATGCACCATGAACTAATTAAAATTTTAGGGGGGAAAACACAACACTAAAGAGAGAGAGAGAGAGAGAGAGAGAGAGAGAGAGAGAGAGAGAGAGAGAGAGAGAGAGAGAGAGAGAGAGAGAGAGAAACTTGAAACTTTGAAACTTTTATTAAGGGAAAAGAAAAAGCACACATAATGGCTTTTTTACATCCAGCCCTCAATCAAAGAAAATGATAACAATGAAAACATATTAACAGCAAATTTAAGTAAACACAACCCCCCCCCCAGAAAAATAAATAAACAATGGTTGTAACATCATAGAAATTTATGTCAAAATGGAGATTAAAAAATAATAATAATAATAATAATAATAATAATAATAATAATAATAATAAAATAAACTTAAAAAAATAATTTAAAAAAAATTAAGGAAAAGAGCACATAGAGAGAAAAAAAAAAAAAAAAAAAATCTGACAGAAAAATTGAAGGAGAATTTGTATTGGGTATGAGGAAAGAGAAGGAATAATAATAATAATAATAATAATAATAATAATAATAATAATAATAATAATAATAATAATAAAAAAAATAGAAAAGGATAAAAGAAAAATAGAGGGAGAGAGAAAAGCAGGGGAGTGGGGGTGGGGGAGGCAGACAGGTAGGCAGGCAGCTAAGATAGGTTGCGGATGCAATGCCAGACAAGAGAAGATATTATGTGAAAATTCCAGTATATTCATTCATTAAAATTAAATGATAATTATGTTTAAATGTATATAGACTAGTATTGACATTAACTGAAGATGAAACATCATTCCATAATAAACCACCAGAGTAAGCAAGGCTAGATTTGAACAGATCAATTCTGGGCAGTGGTAACATTATTTTGTGAAAATAGCGACACTCGTTTATCTTAAACTTGTTTATCAGTGAAGGTGGAGCACAGCCAGACATAATTTTGAACATAAAAACTGCCTTATTGTATCTTAACTTCCATTTCAGAGGGAGAATATCAAGCGAGATGTAATCATTACATGACAATGATGATGATTTTAGTAGAAGTACTTTAAGAGCACGCCTGTACACACTTGCCAATGGTTTTAAAGTGTTTTCACTCGCTGAATCCCAAACTGTTGATACATAATTTATGTGTGGCTCAATAAAAGCATGATAAAACAGTTTACGAGAGTGAGAATTTAGGAAATGTTTTATCTTCATCAGCTGATAAATCTTTTTTTATATGATTTTACACACCATTCTTACATGTTCAGACCATGACAGATTGTTATCAATTACTAATCCTAGAACTTTATGAAAATCAACTTCTTGAACTACATTACCACTGATGTCTAATGAACTACGTATTTTAGAAAGAGAGAGAGAGAGAGAGAGAGAGGAGAGAGAGAGAGAGAGAGAGAGAGAGAGAGAGAGAGAGAGGAGAGGAGAGGAGAGAGATAGAAGAGACAGACAGAGAGACAGACAGACAGACAGACAGACAGACAGACAGACAGACAGGCAGACAGACAGAGAGACAGAGACAGACAGACAGACAGACGACAGAGAGACAGACAGATCAGTACAGAGCAGACAGACGAACAAAGCAGACAGACAGACAGACGAGAGAGACAGAGAGAGAGAGAGAGAGAGAGAGAGAGAGAGAGAGAGAGAGAGAGGAGTGAGAGAGAGAGAGAGGAGAGAGAGAGAGAGGAGCGGCCCACCAACGACCGACCGACAGACAGACACACAGACAGACTGATAGACACGGGACAGACAGAGACAGACAGACAGAACAGAACAATGAGCATTGAAATAAACAGACAGAACTATGAACAATGAGCATTGAACAAAATTTATTATTGTTAAAGCTTTACAACCGATTTAGCAGTGCATCAAAAGACAAATGGCATTAAAGAATCTGAATGAATGTTAATTTTATGGACTTGCTCACTCTGTGCGCATTGTATACAATGAGCAACTTTACGGTATTGCTCATTATATACAGTGTGTAACTGTTTTGCTCATTATGTATAATGTGCAAAATGTATTGCGCACTGTAGACACTGACCATGAAATGTTGCGCATTGTATACAATGTGCAAATTGTACAGAATGAGTACGACAGATACATATGTATAGAATATATTGATATATATTATAAATTCCATTTTATCATCATCATCCTCTCTCTGTCTCTTCTTCCATTCTTGCCTTCAGTATCAAATCCAACGATGGATACTCACCACTCAGACTCTGCAACGAAGTGAAGGTAGGCCCCTTGCAAGCAGCTGTAGGTTAAGTTTCCATAGTCACTACAGAGCTGCTTCTAAGCCACTGGGGTGGGGTGGGGTAAGGTCAGGCCAGATCTTCTTTCATCAGAGAACTTGGTGCAGTGGACAGAACTGCAGGAATCCTAGGTGGTCCACAAGGCACTCCTGGTTCATCCCGATCCTATGCATCTATGCGCAACAGCCCAGGACAGCATCACTGAGGCCCCTCACTCCCCCTTCCTTCTCTTTGAACAAAGCAATGTATCCATGATATATATATGAGAAAATATAGAGAGAGAGAGAGAGAGAGAGAGAGAGAGAGAATATTACTCAAGTCAAGTGGGAAAGAGGAGGAAGAGAATAAAAGAAGAAGAACTTCAAGAAGTATTATTGAGGAAAGAGTAGTGAAGGAAAAACAAGTGCAGGTAACATATTTTCAATCATTTTGAAAATGAATTATCAAAGATTCAATCAAATAAATAAATAAAATAAAAATTCTAGGGAATAATGTCTTTCAGTGGTAGCATTTCAGGCATTTTTGAGTAAGAACCATGCCTTTAGCCTGACCTGACTTAAGTTTCAGCTCCTGGATGAGCCCTCATCAGAGGTCCTGGCGGTGTTTGAAACTCCACCTGCTGTGGTAGTTACAGCAAGACACTTTTCAGAATTTAAAAGTGTCAATTGCATTCAAAGGAATATGCAATATCCCTGTGACCATTCGAAGCTGCCCTCAAAAGACAATGATAAAATGAGAAACAAAATATGCTTAGAATATATGTTGAAAAAAAATTGTATAGGAGAAAATAAGCACTTAATGGATCTTTGTGCCTTGTTTGGGGATCCTATTAAAGGATGCAAGGGAGGTCATAAAGTTTGTACCAGCCAAGTGGTCAGTCTAAACTGGATAATAACCCAAACATTAAATACACTTTAAGTTCACGCACAGGCAAGAGAAGTTGGGAAAAAAACATAAATGGCCTACACTTGGATCTACTAGAGATGCAATTCCCCACTTGACCGCAAAAGTATTATTGAGGAAAAAGTAGTGGAGGAAAAACAAGTGCAGGTAACAACTTCTCAATCATTTTGAAAATGACTTATCAAAGATTCAAAACAAAACAAAAATTTAAAAATTAAAAAATTCTAGGGAATAATGTCTTTCAGTGGTAGCATTTTAGGCATTTTTGAGTAAGAACCATGCCTTTAGCCTGACCAGACTTAAGTTTAGGCTCCTGAATGAGCCCTCATCAGAGGTCCCGGCGGTGATTGAAATTCCACCTGCTGAAGAAGAAGAAGAAGAAAGAAGAAGAAGAAGAAGAAGAAGAAGAAGAAGAAGAAGAAGAAGAAGAGAAGAGGAAGAAGAAGAGAAGAAAGAAGAAGAAGAAGAAGAAGAAGAAAGAAGAAGAAGAAGAAGAAGAAGAGAGAAAAGAAGAGAAGAAAAGAAGAAGAAGAAGAGAAGAAGAAGAAGAAACAACAACAACAACAACAAACAACAACAACACGAGAAGGAGGAGGAGGAGGAGAAAGAAGCAGAAGCAGAAGAAGAAGAAGAAGATATGATATGATGATGATGATGATGATGATAAATGATGATGATGATGATGATGATGATGATGATGATGATGATGATGATGATGATGATGAACAGAAGGCGAGTGTGAGAACAAGATGAGAGAGAGGAGGAAGAAGACCAAGAAGAAAATGTATTTATTTTTATTTAATTCTTTTATTTTGAGCATAATGGAATAAGCACTCGTGTGCTTTTTTACATTCAGTCCCCATATGTATGCAATTTTGTAAATTTGGTCATCTGTTCCCACCGGCACACAATGGCCTACTCTTCCGAAAAGCAGAATGAGTTTTAATGTGTGCACTAGATGTTCTGTGTGTATTTGTACAGAGGGTTTTGGTTCATAGTCTCAGCTGAAAGACTTTAGGGCAGAGTGGAGTTGGCACTGATGTTAACTCCACAGGAAAAATTCTCTTGAACAGGATTCAAACCCAAGTCAGCAGATCAGGAGCACATCACTCTAACCACCAGGCTATCCCGTCCCCTAATGATGATGATAATTGCTTGTAAAAATTAGTATTATAACTATAACTACACACACACACACAAAAAAAAAACAGATTTTTAATATGATTATGCCATATCATAATTTCATTGTTCGTGTTTTCATTATCACTATCATTGTTATTAATATTATATGCCATATTCATAATTTCATTGTCGTGTTTTCATCATCACTATCATTGTTATTAATATTATTTAATATATATATATATATATATATATTTACACTCCCCGAAGATGGAATGCTGTTACCTGCATGGTTGGCAAAAACAGTTGTTTACACAAATCTCATCATTGGTGACCATCAGAGTTCTAGCAGAGGAACAGAAAATAATGTCAACAAAATATAAGCCTATATGATGATATTTTCTTCTCATTAGGCCTACTCAAATTTAGGCTATAGATGTAGGCCTATTAGCCCCTATCATCATAACCATCATCACTGTGTGACTGTTATGTTATTCACTTAGGCCTATAGTTTGCACATCATCATCTTCTAATTATCATCTGTATCGTAACTTAAATGTAGACCATTCGGCCTAATGGCATTATTCAGACATGAAACTTTTAATGCTCTTAGGTTACGGATAAGCATGTTTCCTGTACAAATTGTTTCCAAATAAAAACAAAAATAGATAGGCTAGATATGTGTTGCTCATGAATAAATACTTGCTATAGTATAAAGGTTATGTTTTTACATCAATGTATAGCACTGAGAGGAAGTAAAGGCGCTTCCCTTTTTTGTGACTTGGTAAGCAAAACAGTATTTACTAGCCTAGCCTATAATCTATCTATAGGCCTACCAGTTGCCTAATAGTTAAAGGCACATAACTCACCAGTAGGCCTAGTAAGTATTTTCCCTTCAGTTTTTTAAACTCACGTACACACACACTCGGACGAGATCGTGTGAACCGCCAACCCCTCCTCCCCCCCTCTTAACCATGATTACTTAGCTGTTTCAAAGTTGCAATAATTTTCCTTTACATGTGTTTTCCACATCATTTATAAGCTTATCACTTCGAGGTAATTATCAAACTCACCTGAACGGTTGGCAAGCTGCCAAAACTCACCTTTCTAGGAAAGAACTAGAACCAAAAGCACTTCTATGCCAGATTAGCTTGGAAAGTTCTCCGACAAAAAGATGCCTATATCAACAAATGCCACAAACGAGAGATGCAAGTTCATCTTTACATACCGTGCACACGTTCTCCCTAGCACACTTCTGAGTTCAGTTGTACGTATAGCAAAAACATAATTAGCCTATCCTCGGGACGATAAACGATATTATATCAATATGGCGGATGACCAACGAGAAGAAAAACTTCGATAGGCTACATAAAGAAAATAACACCGACATTTGACATCCAATTTACTCACTGTGATTCTCACACAATTCTTCACATCAACCCCCCAACAACCATTTACGTAATCTCCCTTTACAATGTAGGCCTAAGCCTAACCACAGAATCGAAGTTAGGCTAGCAGTAGGCATGCGCACGCTCGCGTACGCAGCGTAAAACTAAATGAAACGGTTTAAACTTATATCAATATCAAATGCAGTTGACAGTTTCCACCAAACGAGAAATTCTTGCTTAGAAAAGCACATGCTACAATTTTCTCAATACTAACCACCAAGTACAGGCGAATTTTCGTCGAAAAGGATAACGCAACATACACTCCGCGGTTCCGGCAAATGGGACATCTATACGGGTTTTCCCTATGTCTAAAAATAGTAACAGTTTATGGAAGGGAGATCTATTTTCTTTATTTAATTCATTTTTCCTTTTATATCAAGGATAATGGAATGAGCATTCGTGCGCTTTTTTTTTTTTTACAGCCAGTCTCCGTGTGTATGCCGTTTTGTAAACACTGTCATCTGTTCCCACCGGTACACAATGGCCTACTCTTTCAAAAACCCAACAGGCCCCCAAGATCGTTTATAGTTTCATCGGAAGGACTTTTAGGGGAGAGTGGAGTCAGCACTGATTTTAACACCAGGGGAAAAATCCCCTCCAACAGGAATCAAACCAGGGCACAATGTTCTGACCACTAGGCTATCGGTCTGGAGGTAATGGCCGCCCCCCCACCCCCTTCCCCCATCCATTAGGCTAGACCATGAGTGGTGGTCTGGGTGCTAGTCTTTCGATGAGATGATAAACAGAGGTCCTGAGTGTTACACATCATTATTTAACGCAGGTAAAAGAACCCACAGCAACAAGAGGGTTGTCCCTGGCAAAATCCTGTAGAAAAAAAGCCACTCTGATAGAGAAACAAAATACAGTTGCAAACAGGGAAAAAGTAAGAAAAAATCATGGGTAGGCCTTGCACTTGTAGGCAATGGGCTTTCCCTGAGAGAGCAGCGCCAATTTGATGCAGAGAAATCTGCTGTGACATAAAATAAAATGAAATAAGATAAAAATAAAATTGTTGCAGAGTGCACTTTGCCCACTGTCAGTTTGAACTGCAACCCCTCCCCCTCCTCCCCCCCCCCCCCCCCCCCCCTCCTCTTCCCTTTCTCTTCAAAGACTGTTATTATTTTGGGGGAGAGTAAATCAACAAGGTCTGGTCTGTTTGTGTACCTGTGGTTGTGGTCTGGACCTGAAGTGAAGCTTTCAAGAAAGCTGTTGTTGAAGTTGTATCAGAGTCCCAGCTGATGTACTCCATTTAGGGACTTGTAGACAGAAGTCAGAAGGTCCCCTAGCCGGATGAATGTCTCCCACCCCAGCGCCTCAGCCCACCCCAAAAATGAGAAGAATTCTGTTGAAGCAGCAGGAGATATAAGGGCCTGTGCAAACAACAAAGGGGGCTGAGCCAAGCTCCTTTAAAGATTTTGTTATAGTCAAATTATAGTCCTTTCCAGATTTCTCTGATATCAGGACTCTATTGTCCAAGATAGAAAGTGTGTTATGTTATGTTATAGTCGGATTATAGTCCTTTCCAGAGTGTCTCGTTTGGGTCTACCATGGGTTATAAAGAAAACAAGACTGTCTGGTTTAGGGTAGGAAAGGTGTTTTAACACAACCCAATCATATTTCCCCCTTACTCAAAAGAAATCTTTGAATCATGTCTCACTTAGCTTGCATATAATATAACTGTCAAGACTGAAACTTCGATCACTGTTGAGCACATTATAGGCTTTTACCTTGTTGTTGATGATGATGATGATTGATGATGATGATGATGATGATGATGATGATGATGATGATGATAATAGTAATGATGATGATGATAATAATAATGACAATTTTAAAAAATATAATATAATATGATAACACAACAACAACAACAACAACACCACCACCACCACCACACACCACCACACCACCACCACAACAACAACAACACAACAACATAATAATAATAATATAATAATATAATAAATAATAATAATAATAAATAATAATAATAATAATAATAATAATAATATAATGAAATATACATGGAGTTTAAATAACCCCTATATCTTCCAAAAAAGAAATCAAAGCCCTTGCATTCGACCTATACAACAACAATAATTTGAACAAATTCTCAATGTGCACACACGCTTGTTTGTTGTTGTTGCTCCACTGTTCATGTGTACATGTATGATTTCTGTGAATGAAATGTTCCTTAATTAAACCATGCATAATTACCTTGATTATGGTATCCCCTCTTTGCTTACTTAAATCAATTTTGTTCAAGACTCATGAATTAAGGTAATCTGCATTAACCTAAAAGGAAAGCAGATAAGAGATTAAAGGCGAGGGTTGTTTGTTGATTAGCAATCTCTAAATGGAAAAGCTCCCTGCAGTGTCTATAGTACAATCAAATTGTTCAAGGCTCATGACTAAAGATAACCTCAGTACACAAGATAAGAGATAAGAGTCTGGTCCAAAACTCAGCTTTTAATCCCATAGCTAGCGAGATTATAATACAATCATACAAGAAAGAAAGTATGTTTGCTTTGATTAGAGATTGTTGATTCTAACTGCACAACATGCACAAACACACACACACACACACACACACACACACACACACACACACACACATGCATTACACACACACACACACACACACACACACACCACACACACAACACACACACACACACACTCGCATCAAAACACACAACACACCAAAATCATACCACACACACACACACAACACACACACACACACACACACACACACACACACACACACACACACACACACACTGGCAGCACAATCTTGTAAAAGCATACAAATGAAAGCCCTCATGACATTCAAATCATTCCGTGCATGTGACCATTCATAAGTAAAATCAACAGATTTAAATTCAGATAGAGAAATATGCACACAGACAACAGACATGGACAGACAGACAGACATGGACACACAGCACACACATAGATACACCAGATAGACACATACCCATAGATAAACACAAACAAAGAGGAGGGAGAGATAGATAGAGAGAGAGAGAGACAGACAGACAGACGACAGACAGACAAACAGACAGAAACAGAGACAGAGACAGACAGACATGGACACACAGCACAATAGATACATCAACAGACACATACCATAGATAACACAAACAAAGAGAGAGGGGAAGAGAGGAGAGGAGAGAGAGAGAGAGGAGAGAGAGAGAGAGAGAGAGAGAGAGAGAGAGAGAGAGAGAGAGAGATGACATTCAAATCAACATGAACAAGACAATTCAGAAAGAAATCAACAGAAGAACAGAAGAAGACAACATACAGACACAACAGACAGACAGACATGACAGACAGACAGACAGACAGACATGGACACACAGACATACATATGATCACTCAGACAGACAGAACATACCCATAGATAAACACAAAGAGAGAGGGGGAGAGAAAGAAAGAAGAGAGAGAGAGAGAGAGAGAGAGAGAGAGAGAGAGAGAGAGAGAGAGAGAGAGAAGCAGAAGCAGACAGACAGAAGACAGACAGACAGACAGACAGACAGAACAGACAGAACAGACAAGACAGACAGAGAGACAGACAGACAGACAGAAGACAGACAGAAGACAGACAGACACAGACGACAGACGAAGAACAGACAGACAGACAGACAGACGACAGACAAGGCAACAGACAGAAAGACAGATATAAACACACAGACAGATAACGGACAAGGCAAACAGACAGAAAGACAGATATAAATGCACAGACAGACAGACAGACAGATAGACAGACAGATATTCCCACTCTCTTGGGGGAAACAAAGACACACATGCTCACAGAAGAAAAACATTGGAGAAAAGCACTGCTCTTGTGGTAGGCTAACACACTTCCCTGGGTGAAAAAACCTGCAGGGAAAGAACAAAAAAAAGTAGCATAACATATGTACAATAAGTGAAGTATTGAGTGCATTGAGCCACGTGAGGTAGTGGAGTGAACAATAGCTTAGCAGTTAAGTGGAATCCACCCAGTCCTCCACCCAGTCCACGACCTGCAATCTTAATTAATGGGAGGTGGGTATCATGTGTGTGGCAGTCTAATCTTGTCAAAGGCTATCAAAAGTCTTTTGTCTGAAAGAGAATAGGGCTGGCTGGTTGAATGGAGGAGGGAGGAGAGAGTTGGATGGGTGGATCCATTGTCTTATTTTCTTGTTTTCTTTAATGATTTAACAACACCCCCCCCCCCCCCCCCCCCCTACACACCCACAGGGTCTGACACGATCTTGGTGGATGACATCATCTGTTTACACAGACCAATATGCACAAACCCCAAACTTCATGTTTTGCTTGCTGGTAATTGATTGGCTGGCTATTTTGGTGTGGTGTTTTTTATTGGTCAGTTTCTTGTGGGACATCAAATCCTGTGCCTATTTCAAGGCATGCTGGGGTTCAGGGCTAGACAACACTACCAATCCCTCTGGCGAGTTCTCCACTGGTTTGAGACTATACTAGAATCACCACAAGAAGGAAATCTCTGTCCAAGGTATGTTGATTGTGCAGTGTGAGAAAAGAGAACTGTTTAAATTTCTGTGTATTGGTTTTTGTGATTTTGATGACTACTAGATCATCTTACTGTATTTATTGATTTATAGGTTCTTTTATTTATCTATTCAGTTGGTTTATTTATTTATTTCTTTTTTTTGTCTATTTGTTCTTAGCCAGAAATAAACACACAATTTTGTTCTTAGCAAAGACAAAGTAGGCTGTACTTGAAATAGCTGATTTTTTTTTAGTGTAACAGCTAACTGTCCACCTGAATCTCTCTTGTAAGCTGAGACTGGAGTTTTTTTTAACTGTCTTTTTTACCTGCCTGGGTACAGCCACAGGCTTAATTGCTGTGCTCATAGATGACAATGCAGTCGTGGCCATAGTGGACATAGTGGATGAATTTGGTGCAAAATGTTCCTTTGGCTGCGGCCATAGTAAACAGGGTTTTTACCCACTGTCTTTTTGCCTGCCTAGTTAAAAGGTAAAAAAAAAACCCTGCCGCTGAATTGTTGTGTGGTGTTTACCTATGACACATGGCCATAGTGTTACCTCTGACACATGGCAATAGTGTTACCTATGACACATGGCCATAGTGAACGGGCCTAAGTCTTTATTTTTATGGTGAACCAGCCCCCGTCTTTATTGCCTGCCCTGTTTGCTGAATTGCTCTGTGACCTCACCAATGACATGTGGCTATGGCTTTTTACCACCGTCCTTTTGCTGCCTTTTTGCTGCCCGGTTAAAAGATTGTCCCGGCTGTGAACCAGGCTTTTTACTGCTGTTTTTGCCTGCCCAGTTAAAAGGTTAAAAGATCCTACCCCGGCTGAATTGTTGTGTGGTGTCACCTATGACACATGGCCATAGTGAACCAGCTTTCCCTGGTCACCTAGTGAATAGTGAATAATAATAATAATAATAATGATAATAATAATGATGATGATGATGATAATAATAACAATGTTAATGATAATAATAATAATAATAATAATAATAATAATAATAATAAAAAGATTCACCTATCGTGAGATTTTTGTGTATGCGAACCTTTTTTTTTATCAATCATGGAGGTAGCTGCATTTCGACTTAAGGGATGTATGTTGGGTATGTTCGTTTCTGTAATCACTGACATGAATGACTGGATCTTAAACGTGCATACTTGATCTTCTGAATGTGTAGGCCTATATGATGTTTCCCTACCATCCAAAGCTATCATGAATGATGGTGCATACTTGATCTTCCAAATGTGTAGGCCTATAAAAAATTATGATGTTTCTGTAATCCATTCAATGTTGTCATGAATGATGGGATCTTAAACCTGCATACGTGATCATCCATGTGTAAGCCCATATTCAAGAAGGGAATGAAGGGATTGGCAAGACTGTACTGGTTGATTTACAAGATCATAACCCTTCCCTCCCCCCCTTTAACTCTCCAGACACTACAGTGATTTCCTCCCCCCCCCCTCCTCCTTTAACTCTCCAGACACTACAGTGATTTCGAACCCACAACTTCATGGACCCCTGCTTGAATAAGAGATTTCTCCCCCTCAAAATTCTGAAGAAAAAAATGCCACCCTGATAAGAAAACAAACCCACAGGCAGACAGAAAAAAAATGGGTGGTGCAGCACTTGTGGGGGTCCTCTCCTCCCCAGAGTGCAGTGGGAATTTTACACCAGAGAAATCTGCCCTGAGGGTGTACAATGTCTTTTTCAAAAAGTGAAAAGTTTTCAAAAATGTTTTGGTTATTTTAAAAAAAACCAACACCAACAACAAACAAAGAAATACTTCACAAATGTTGGTTTAAACCGATTGTATTCAAAGAAATAATAATCATTGAAAACAAACATTTTGTGATCATAGCAACAACACCAAGCTTGTAGCTTATGGTGTGCTGAAATTAAACAATGAAAAAAAAAAGATGAATTTTTCACAAAGGTTCAGCAGACATTGTTTGCAGCTTAGTTCACCACCACCACCAGCCCCCCCTCAGTTAGTGGCCACATCATCTGCAATACTCTTTTTTTCCATACTTATTTTTGTTACCACAGCACTGTTATTTGGCAAAAACAACAACAACAAAACCACAAAAAAAACAAAAACTGATGTGGTCACACTCCACTATCAAAATGTTGGGCTCTCACACCAGCAATGATGATCTGAAAAAAAGAAGAAAAAAAAGTCAACTTTTGTTTTTAATCATAAGTGGTACTGCATTTTGTAACCCCTTAATCACCCCCTGCCCCCCCCACCCCCCACCCCCACCCCATGTAGGGCTGTCTGGAATCAGTGTGGTGAAGAGGAGGAGTGGGGAAGGGGGGGGATCAGATAGTTTTGTCTGCAAGTTTGGCTGATATGGTTTTTCCCCTGAATTACACGATTGTTTATTTTATCTATCATAATTTTTTTCCCATGGTCCATGAAGTCGTGGGTTGAATCTCGGTGGGTGTCTGATGAATGAAGGCTGGGAATTTTTCCTGTCTGATGAATGAAGGCTGGGAATTTTTCCTGTCTGATGAATGAAGGCTGGGAATTTTTCCTGTCTGATGAATGAAGGCTGGGAATTTTTCCTGTTTGATGATTTAAGGCTGGGAATTTTTCCTGTCTGATGAATGAAGGATGGGAATTTTTCCTGTTTGATGATTTAAGGCTGGGGAATTTTTCCTGTCTGATGATTTAAGGCAGGGAATTTTTCCTGTCTGATGAATTAAGGCTGGGAAATTTTCCTGTCTGGTGAATTTAGGCAGGGAAATTTTCCTGTCTGATGAAGGAAGGCTGGGAATTTTTCCTGTCTGATGAATGAAGGCTGGGAATTTTTCCTGTCTGATGAATGAAGGCAGGGAATTTTTCCTGTCTGATGATTTAAGGCAGGGATTTTTCCTGTCTGATGAAGGAAGGCTGTGAATTTTTCCTGTCTGATGAATGAAGGCTGGGAAATTTTCCTGTCTGGTGAATTTAGGCAGGGAAATTTTCCTGTCTGATGAAGGAAGGCTGGGAATTTTTCCTGTCTGATGAATTAAGCTGGGAATTTTTTCCTGTCTGATGAAGAAGGCTGGGATTTTTTCCTCTGATGAATGAAGGCAGGGAATTTTTCCTGTCTGATGAATGAAGGCTGAAATTTTTCCTCTGATGAATGAAGGCAGGAATTTTTCCTGTCTGATGAAGGAAGGCTGGGAAATTTTCCTGTCTGATAGAATGAAGGATGGGAATTTTTCCTGTCTGATGAATGAAGGATGGGAATTTTTTTCTGTCTGATGAATGAAGGCTGGAATTTTTCCTGTCTGATAAATTAAAGGCTGGGAATTTTTCCTGTCTGATGAATGAAGGCTGGGAAATTTTCCTGTCTGATGAATTAAGGCTGGGAATTTTTCCTGTCTGATGAATGAAGGCTGGAATTTTTCCTGTTTGAAGATTTAAGGCAGGGAATTTTTCCTCTGATGAATGAAGGCAGGAATTTTTCCTGTTTGATGATTTAAGGCAGGAATTTTTCCTGTTTGATGATTTAAGGCTGGGAAATTTTCCTGTCTGATGAATGAAGGCTGGAAATTTTCCTGTCTGATGAATTAAGGCTGGGAATTTTTCCTGTCTGATGAATTAAGGCTGGGAATTTTTCTTCTCTGATGAAGGAAGGCAGGGAATTTTTCCTGTTTGATGATTTAAGGCAGGGAATTTTTCCTGTTTGATGATTTAAGGCTGGGAAATTTTCCTGTCTGATGAATGAAGGCTGGGAAATTTTCCTGTCTGATGAATTAAGGCTGGGAATTTTTCCTGTCTGATGAATTAAGGCTGGGAATTTTTCCTGTCTGATGAAGGAAGGCTGGGAATTTTTCCTGTCTGATGAAGGAAGGCTGGGAATTTTTTCCTGTCTGATGAAGGAAGGCTGGGAATTTTTCCTGTCTGATGAATGAAGGCTGGGAATTTTTCCTGTCTGATGAATGAAGGCTGGGAATTTTTTCCTGTCTGATGAAGGAAGGCTGGGAAATTTTCCTGTCTGATGAATTAAGGCTGGGAATTTTTCTTCTCTAATGAAGGAAGGCTGGAATTTTTCCTGTCTGATGAAGGAAGGCTGGGAATTTTTCCTGTCTGATGAAGGAAGGCTGGGAAATTTTCCTGTCTGATGAATGAAGGCTGGGAATTTTTTTCCCCAATCTCCCATGTCAGCTTCCAAGTATAGACCTGACACTGGTTTAATTCCTTTCATGTGTGAATTATGTATACACGTGCAAATGATCAAATACACACCTTAAAAATCCCTGTAACTCATGTCAGCTTGGATATTTGGGGGAAAAATGAACATACCCAGTATGCATTCCCTAATTCGAAATGCAGCTACCTTAACATGAAACTGACTGATAGGCCTATATATATATATATATAATAATATATATATATATATATAATTATATAATATATATATATATATTGTGTGTGTGGTGTGTGTCTGTGTGTCTGTGTGTCTGTGTGTCTGTGTGTGTGTGTGCGTCTGTGTGTCTGTGTGTCTGTGTGTGTGTAAGTGGGCTATATTTATTACTTTCTAATAAATTTTAAACATAGAATTGCCAAAAAGAAGGCAAGGGTTATACAGAATTATACATATCTGATTAACTGCTGTGGTTAGGAAGGAAGGTGGCAGGATGGTTGAGACGTTCGCCTGCCAATATGTAAACCGTGAGTTTCTGGGTTTGTACCCAGCCTCGCCCTTTCTTCCCAGTTTGACGAAAAAATCGAACTGAATGTCAAAGTCATTCGGATAGACTGAAACCGAGGCCCCGTGTGCGAATGCACGCAGAACATCTTGCGCACACGTTTAAAACCGTTCCACCTTTCGAAGAGTAGGCCATCGTGTGCCGGTAGGAGTGGATGACAAAATTATAACAAACCAGCATGCACACAGGTGTCCTGTTTAGACACCATCCCTGAGGAAAAATCCGGGATTGGAGTCCCAGAGCCGCTGGGGCTGTAGGTATAATGGCAACGTTCTGGTGGCTCCTGCGAGGGTACTGGAACCATTCCTATCGGTCAATGCCCTTCCAATGGATCATTCCAGTGCCGTGAGAAAGGGGGTCTGCTGCATGGGTAACACTTGCCCTCTATACATACTTGCCCAGGCTTTGCGCTCTAAAGACTAGAGCGCAACTCCATAGTCCCTTTCCGAGACTGATGAGTGCCTACTACTGCTGTGGTTTATAATTATCATAAAGATGTGTGACTTTTTTTTCAGGCTGCCCGAAAAGACAAAAAAGAAATTTACCAACTCTATAATTATAAACTGTAAGTATAATCTATGTTTTTGTGCTGTGTTTTATAATATATGTATGTTATATAATTTATAATAATAATAATAATAATTATAATAATATATAATATATGTATGTATGTATGTTGTGTGTATGTGTGTATGTATGTATACATGTGTGTGTGGTGTGTGGTGTGTGTGGTTTGTGTGTGTGTGTGTGTGTGTGTGAGTGGGCTATTCTGTTACTTTTGATGAATTGTAAACTGATAAAATGGGCAAAAAGTGAGCAACAGTACATAGAACTATACATATCTCATTAACTGCTGTGGTTATATTTATTTTAAAGATGTGTGACATCTTCATCTTTTTCAGGCTCCCCAAAAGAAAAAATGGGCTGTATACAAAGTGTAAGTATAATTTGTTTTTGTGCGTGTTGAGTTATATTGCGTTGTACTCTGTTGTTTGTTGTGTTGTGTTGTTTTATGTTGAATTGTAGCCTATTGTTTTGTATTTTGTGTTTGTGTGAATTGTGTTGTTTTTACATGTATTGTTTTGCATTTTGGAATGTTTTGTATTGTGTTGAATTCTATTGTTTCATTGTTTTGTATTTTATGTTATGTTCTGTTGAATTGTATTGCTTGTATTTTGTATCTGTTGCATTGTATTGTTTGCATTTTGTGCTATGTTGAATTGTTTTGTTTTGTATTTTGCGTTGTGTTGAATTGTATTCTGTATTTTGCATTGTGTTGAATTGTATTGTTTTGTATTTTGTGTTGTGTTGAAATGTATTTTGTATTTTGTGTTTTGTTGAATTTTTTTGTTTAGAAATTTTGTGTTGTTTTTAATTGTATTGTTTTGTATTTTGTTTTGTTTTGAATTGTAGGTTTTTATTTTGTGTTTGTTGAATTGTATTGTTTTGTATTTTGTGTTGTGTTGAATTGTGTTGATTCATTTGCTTTTATTGTTATTGTATTTTGTGGTTTGTGGTTGTATTTGTATTGCTTTGTATTGTTTTGTATTGTGTTGTGTTGTTTCGTTGTTGGTTGTGTGGAATTGTGTTGAATTTATTGCTTTGTATTTTGTATTTATTGTATTTGGTGTTTAGTGTTTTGTATTGCATTGTGTTGAAAAAAAAAAATTGTTTTCTTTGTTGTTTGTGTTGATTTGGTTGTGTTGTATTGTTTTGTGTTTTGCTGTATTTTTGTATTGTGTTGTGTCGTTAGTTGAAATGTATATTTTTTGTATTATATTGTGTTGTTTAGATTGGTTGTGTGTTTGTTGAATTGTATTGTGTTGCTTTGTGTTGTACCTTGTTGTAGTGTAAACCACGTTCATCTGTTTTTAATCACTCTAATTGGTTTTCCATTACTTCGCACACTGATACCTGAGAGAGAGAGAGAGAGAGAAGGGGAGAGAGAGAGAGAGAGAGAGAGAGAGAAGAGAGAGATGCAGGCAGGCACAGGCAGACAACAGAGAGAAGACAGAGAGAGAGAAAGAGAGAGAGAGAGAGAAAAAGAGAGAGAGAGAGAGAGAGATATGACTACAGATAGACACAGACAGATAACAGACAGAGAGACCCCGACAGGCAGACAACAAGGAGAGAGACAGAGACAGAGACAGAGAGAGAGACAGAGACAGACAGACAGACACGCAGACAGACAGACAGACAGAACACACACACACACACACTACACACACACACTCCCCAACACACACACACACACAACACACAAGTTGAAAACACACACACCAAAGGATGGACAGACGGACAAACCGACGACAGACAGACAGACAACAACAGACAGACAGACAGACAGACAGACAGACAGACAGACAGACAGAACACAACAGACAGCCCAAAAGACAGACACAGACAGCACAGACAACAGACAACAGACACAGACAACGAATAGACAGACAGAACAACACAGACAACAACAGACAGACAGACAGACAGACACAGACAACAGACAGACAGACGACGCCCAACAAACAGACATAGACAGACAACAGACACAGACAGACAGACAGACATAACAACAGACAGGCGGGCAGGCTGGAGTTTGCTCAGTCAATCAACAGACACACTGATACTGACACTATGTGCCTTGTTGCCTATCTTCCCTGAAGCATTCCCCCTCCCCCCTTCCACTTTCTTTCTTTGTTTTTCAGTCTCTTTCTTTCCCAGAGGAGAGAGAGAAGGGGAAAACTCTGCAGGCCAGGTGAGTGATGATGAAAATATGATGATGATGATGTGAAGTATTGGGGATATATTATGATGGTGATGATGGATGATGATGATGTGATGTATTGGTGGGATGATATGATGATGGTGATGATGGTGGTGATAATGATAATGATGTTATATGATGATGATATTATGATTTAAAAATATAATTATGATGGAGATGGTAATAAGATGATTTGATGATGATATGATGATGATGATGGTGGTGGGGATAATGATAATGATGATAACATATACAGCATTGATGATGAAAAAATCATAATAATTGTTATAGTGGCATTTTACACACTGTTATTTTGAACTACAGCCCCCTTCTCTTCCCCCCCCCCCCCCTTTCCCCCTTCTCTTTAAAAAATGTTCCTCACTTGGGTAGAGCTGTACATTTTTGGTTAAAACAAACAAGGTCTTGTCTGTCTGTGTACCTGAGGTTGTGGTCTGGACTTTCTTGTTAATGTACTTAGACTTTTTTAAGGTACATTCCTTAAGAGGCCCGTGTCTTCATGGGCTCAGAGACTGTTGACAAAACATGTGGCAAAGCAACTCAGACATGTAGGGCTATAGCCCCAGGGGGTGGGTTGCCTTTGCTTTCATGCCTTTCTCAGCTAGGGGTACAGTATAGTAGGGTTCCTTTTTGTGAGGGGCCCCAGGCAATATAGGGTAGTAAAGGGTTAAAGTGTGCCTTGCCCACTTAAGACAGTCAAGTGATTAACACCTTAGCTGGCCCTAGTAAGTCTTATTCAACAAAGATTGTTGGGCCTTTTTTTGATGATTGATAATTCAACATTCATTTCGAACCAGAGATAAACCGAGGCCTTTGCAAATTTCCATGGGTCTGTGCATTGGCAATGCGTTGGTTTTCATCTCATTAAGTTGCTTCAACAATTGTAATATTTTTGGGTGGCCCAAGGGGCTGAAAGTGGGAGAACTTGCCAAAAATGTGGGGGCCATCCGACTTTCTGGCTTCTGCTACAGCCTGATATTGGAGAAATGTGTAAAGGACTAAATTATAAAGAAACTGAAAAAAAAATGTCAGTGGAAGACACACCAGGACATCTTGGCACAAGGCTAAAAAATTTTCTGTCCCTTTTTTGGAGCAGGCCCATTGTGTGCTCTGAATCATTCATACAAATGCCACCCCCCCCATCAAAAGATTACTATTTTTAATTTAGATGCGCATGCACACATACCGGCGCGCCTGTGCACAAACACACGTACCACGCACGCATGCCTCACACACACACACACTCGTTTTACACACACCCACCCCACAACCCAAACACACACAAACACACACACACAACAAAACACACACACACACCACAACACACACACACACACCCAATCAGTGAATAATCAAAGTTAAAAGAGAACAAAAAAAACTGCAGGAACAGCCAGGGACCAACAATAAAAGCCTGTTGCACCTGTTACTGATGCTCACCTGTAGATGCGCACCTGTGACTGCTGCTGCACCTGCACTGATGCTGCACCTCTTTATGCTGCACCTGTAAAATGATGCGCACCTGTTATGCGCACCGTGACTGAGCTGCAACCTGAAAATGATGCGTCCTGTGACTAATCTGGCAACCGTGACTGATCTGCACCTGTGACTGATTTCTGCACCTGTAAACTGATGCTGTACCTGTGACTGATGCTGCACCGTGATAGTGCACCCTGATGCTGTACCTGTGACTGTGTTTCCCCTCGACGTGCGACCGTACCGATGCTGAAACCTGTACGATGCGCACCTTGCTGATTTTCATCGTGATGATGCGTACCGTGAGCTCCCTGCAAATTGCCCTTGACTGATGTTGCACTGTGATTCTGTCCCCGTGACTGAGGCTGAACCTGTTCGATCCCGCCCCTGCTGATAGGACCTCAAAACTCACCTTGCTGATGTGCACCTGTGACTGATCGCATCTGTGACGATGCGTCCCGGGGGATGCGTACCGTGACTGTTTCGTACCTGTGACTATCTGCACCTTGGATGCCCGTATGCGAACCTGCACTGAGCCCCCCTGATTCAACACCCTGCTGAGGTGCACCTGTATACGCCCCTTTCACTGAGCACCTGCTGATGTGCACCTGTGACTGATCTGTACGTACAATGCTGTACCTTTACTGATGTTTTTCCGTGACTGATGCTTTACCTGTGACTGATGCGCACCTCTGACGAACTGACCTGTGATGATGTTGACCGTGACGATGTTGCACCTGGACTGTTTGGAAACCCTGACGAGCGCACCGTGCTGATGCTGTACCCTGACTGATGCGACCTCGTAGGCCCCTGCTGATGCTGTATGTGACTGAGCTGTACCTGTTACTGTCCCTGCTGATGCTGCCCCTTGACGATGCTGTACCTGTGACGACTGCACCTGGACTGATGCCACCTGTGACGATGCTGCCCCCCGGAATGTGCACTTAACCCCCGCGAAGTCCCCCGTGATAGGACCGCGAAGGCACCTGGAGCGCATTCTGATAAAAGGGGGATGAATGCACCTGCTCTGATCAAACCCGCTAAAATTGCACCGTTCTGAAACTGCACCGTATGAGCCCCCTTTTAAAATGCCCTTTTCTGATGCTGCCCGTTCGATGCTGCACCTCAAAAACTACACCCGATACGCATCTGCTAAACACATCTGTTGTGTGCACCCTACTGAGCCCGGGTGTTTGCCCGTGCTGATGCTCCAAATGGTGCACCCCTGATACACACCTGCAGCCCCTGCGATCTGCATTGTGCTGACCGTGCTGAGGCAACCCTACTGATGCACCGCTACTGAGCCCCGTGATTCTGCACCTCTGTGTTTCCCGAGGTGCATCGAAACGCCCCTTTTCTTCAAACCCGTTATCTGCCCTTGACTGTGCTGCACCTTGGGATGATGCTGCACCTGCTGATGGTACCTGTTACCATCTGCACCTCTGGTGCGCCCTGCTGAGCTGCACCTGAGCGCCACCTGATGCTGTCACCTGTGATCGCCCGCTATGCACCTCTGATCTGGACCTTTACGATGACCTGACCTGCCCTTGCTGATGCTGCACCTTTTACTGAGCACCTTAAGCTGACCGTTACTGATCCCTGTTGGCGCACCTTACGACCCCCCGCAAAAGGGAAGCACCGACCCCGCCCTTGGGGGGCCCCCTGAACTGCTGTGCCAAGACACACCCCCAAAGGGGCAAACTTATACCGTCGTAACTCTCTGGCACCAGGTGTCAACTTCACAACTTTTTCTGGTTTTTTTTTCTTTCATTTTTTTTTTTCGTGCCAAATAAAATGGATCGTGTTTAAGGGATGTTTAAACCTTGATTTTTTAAATCGGGTTTTTAAAAAACATTTTTTTTTAAAATTTAGGAAAAATCAAATTTTTGGGGTGTAAAAATATTTTCCCCAAATTTTTCGGAAATTTTTTTGGGGTTTTTTTTTTTGGGGAAGATTTTTTTTTTGTAAAATACCCCCCACTTGATTGTGAAAAGGAAGAGAAAAGGAATAAAAAATTTTTTTTTTTATAGATTTTATCATTTTTTTTTTTTTTTTTTTATTTTTTTTATATCGAATAATGGAATAAAAAAAAGGGGAAAAAATGTCTTTACTGGGGCCCCGGATCAAAGAAGACATTTTTTTTTATTTTTTTTTTTATTGCCATTTTAAATTTCACAGCGATTTCCTGTGTAAAATTTTGGGGGTGCTCTGCCCCCGGGGAGCAATTGCCACAATTGCACACCACCCTTTTTTTTTTTTTTTCCTTCGCAACGTTTTTGCTTCTCTTAAATTTGGCTTTTTTTACGAATTTTCCCCGGGAAACCCCCCTTGTTGACAAAATTTCTTTTACGTGCAAAAAAAATGATAACATACAGGCCCCTTGGGTTTTTCACCCCCTTTTTTCGAAAGACTACCCCCCAGACCATCATCAGGGGCTAATAGATGGGAAAAAATTTTTTTGGGCCCCCAAACGGGTTTCAAACGGGGGCTTTTCGCTTTCTAGGGGGGGGATTCCACTCCCCCCCCCCCTCACTTCATGTCCTGTTTTCCCCAAAACCCAAAAATACATCATTGGGGGGAAAAAACAGAAATGGAAACCCCCCCCTTTTTTAATAAAAAAAGGGGGCCCCCCCAAAGGGGGCAACAGGAAGGGGGGAAGAGACGGGGGGGAAAAAAAATTTCCCCCCCCGGAAAAGGGGAGGGGGGGGGGGGCCCAAAACCCAAACCCCGGGGGGAGGGCCAGGACCGGGGGGCCCGGGGGCCCCCGACCAAAGGGGGGGGGCCCTCCCCCCAAACTGGGCCCCCCCCCCCCCCAAAGGGACGGGGGCCCCTCCCCCCCAAGACGGGGGCCCAAACCCCCCCAAACGGGGGCCCTCCCCCCCAAAAAACCCGACTTTTCCCCACAAAAGGGGGGGCCCTTACCCAGAGGCCGCCCCTTTGGGGATGGCTTTTGGCCTCTCCTCTAGGGGGCCCAAAAAGAAAACGTGGTAATGTCATGTTGAATGGGGGGGAAACTGACAGCTGGGGGGTTTTATGCTAGTTTAAACCCAAACACCCGTGCCGTTTTTGGGTTTTTGGGGTTTTTTTTTAAAAATTTCCCTGTTGATTCAGGGAGAGCTGCGCGGGAAGGGATATGTTAGTTATTTTATAATATATAAAAATTTTTTAAAAAAAACAACCCCAAAAAAACCAACTCCAAAAAAAAGGGAAAAAAAACCCCAAAAAAAAAAGTAAGGGTTTTTTTTTTTTATTGCGCAAAAATCTTTTTAAAAATTTTAAATTTTCAGCAAGAAGCATGTTTTTGCAAATACCCAGATTTTAAAAGTTTTAAAATTTTTTTTTGTTGTTGTTTTTACCTATTTTTAAAGGGGAAAGTGGCCCAAGGGGGAAAAACCCCAAAAAACCTACTTTAAAAAAAAAAAGGGCCTTTTAAAATTTAGGAGGGGGAAAGGGGGGGCAAAGCCCCGCCTTTGGGCCCCACCCAACCATCCCGTGATTGGGGGCCTTTTTTAAAAAAACACGCGGCTTAATTTTTTGTGGTGGGTGTTGGGGGGGGGGGGGGGGGGGGGGGGGGGTGTGTGTGGGGGGGTTGGGGGGGTTGTTTTGTGTTGGGGGGGGGGGGGGGTGGGGGGTGTGGTGTGTGTGTGGGTGGGGGAGGGGGGGGTTTTCGGGGGGGGTGTGTGTTGGGGTTTTTGGGTGTTTGTGGGGGTGTGTTTTTGGGGTGTGGGGGGTGTAAATTGGTGTTTTTGTGTGGGGGGTTGTTGTGGTGTGTTGTTTAGTGGGGGGTTAGTGTTTTTTTTTGTGGTTTTTTTGTGTGTGTGTTTTGTGGGGGGTTTTTTGTGGTGTGTGTGTTGGGGGTTTTTGGGGTTTGTATTTTGTTTTTTTTAAATTTTTTTTCCTGATATTTTGTTTTAATATATTTAAGTTTTTTTTGGGGAAAATGTTTTGTATAATTATTTTTTTAAATTTCATATAAAAAATATAATTTTTATTTTATAATATAAAATATAATTTTTTTCAAAATTTTTTTAGTTTTTGAAATTTTTTTTTATCAATTTTTAGCCTTTTTGAAAAAAGTACCAAAAAGTTTTACCCCTTTTTTCTGAAGTGTTTTTATTTTGTATTTCAGAGTTTCAGCCTTTTTTCGGGAAAATTTTTCCTTTTTTTTAGTTCAAGTTTCAGCCTTTTTTTTTTTGAAGAAAAATTTTCCCTTTTTTTTTGTCGGGTTTTTTCCCCTTTTTTTGAAGAGTTTCCTTTTTTTATTGCAGAATTTTGTTTTTTTTCGAAGATGTTTCCATTTTTTAAAATTTTCAGAGTTTCACACCCCCTTTTTTTTCGAATGTTTCCATTTTTGTTTGTCGGTTTCGCCTTTTTTTTCGGTTTTTTCCTGTTTTTTTTATGTTCAATTTCAGGGGCCCTTTTTTTTTTGAAGATTTTTCCCCCCTTTTTTATTTCAATTTCATCACCTTTTTTTTTTTTTTGGGTTTCCTGTTTTTGTATTTCCAGGTTTCCCTTTTTTTTTTGAAATTTTTCCCTTTTTTTTATGTGTCCAAGTTTTCAAAAATTTTTTTTTCGAAGATTTTCCGTTTTTTGTTTTCCCAGAGTTTTTGGGGCCCTTTTTTCTGAAGATGTTTCCGTTTTTTTAAAAAATTTAATCACCCCCTTTTTTTTTTTAAAATTTTTCCTATTTTTTTTTTTTCAAAAAATTTAACCTTTTTTTTCTAAATGTTTTCCCCTTTTTTTATTGGGTTCCCCAAATTTTACCTTTTTTTTTTTTGGATGTTTTTTCCCCCTTTTTTTTTGTGCGAGGTTTTCAGCCTTTTTTTTAAATTTTCCTGTTTTTGTATTGTGGTTTCGCCTTTTTTTTTTTTGTTTTTTTTTTTTTTGTATGTTCCCAAATTTTTAGCCTTTTTTTTTCTGTTTTTGTTTTTTTATTGTCCAGATTTGTTTTTTTTTTTAAATTTTCCCGTTTTTGTATTTTCAAGAGTTTCCCTTTTTTTTCCCAAGATGTTTCCAAATTTTTTTATTGTCCCCAAAATTTCGCCCCCTTTTTTTTCTAAGATGTTTTTCCTATTTTTGTAGGTCGATTTAGCCTTTTTTTTCTGAAAATTTTCCTATTTTTTTTGGGGGTTCTACTTCACCCCGAAAGTACAAAAGTCTGTACCCCGGGCTGGAACAAGTTGGCCCGGGTCCCCGTGGGTTTTAAAAACCTTCCCCAAATGATCGCATGGCACATCAGCCCTGGCCCAATACAACCGAATGAAAATTCAGGGCTTTCTCTCCCCGTTTTTTTATTTAAAAAGGGGCCTGGGCCCTTCCCCCGTTTTGCCACCCACCGGGTGGGGAAACCTTCTATTTCCCCCCCTTCTTCTTTTTCTATGTCTGTCCCTTCTTCTTTTTTTACAAAAACCAAACAACCACACAAAAAAGAACAAAACTAAACCATCAAAAAAAACAAAAATACACCTTCACACCCTTAAACAAATAAACCCCAAAACTAAACCCAAAAAAAAAACAAAAAACCCAAACAAACAAAAAAAAAACCCTAAAAAAACCACCAACCAACACAAACAAAAATTCCAAATAAAAACATTTACCCACAAACCCACCCAAAAAAACACAAAAAACCAACCAAACACATAAACCCCCCAACAACAAACAACTTAAAACCAACAACAAAAAACCAACAAACCCCCACACTCAAAAAAAACAAAAACACACAAACCAAACAAAAACACCAAAACCCAAACAAAATAACAATTACACCAACTTAAAAAAAAAAATAAAAAAAAACCAACAAACCCACACAACCCAACACCCAACCACACAAAACCCCAACAAACACACTTGCTGCCATTTTTCCCCACCCCAGAATCACTTCATCCTTTTGTTGTTGTTGTTGTTGTGTTTATGTTGTTGTGGTTGTCTTTTGGGGTTTTGTCTTTTTTTTTTTTATTTTTTTTATTACGGTATGTTTTTATCTTTTGTTGCCGTTTGCCTGCTTCTGTTGTTGTTGGGTTGGGGGTTATTTTTTTGTTTTTTGTTGTTTTTGTTGGGTTTTTAACTCTATGGGAAAATTTTTCTTTTTATTTTTTTTTTGTTTTTTTTCTGCTTTTTTTTGTTAAATTTGTTTCCTCTCGTCCCCTAAATTATTTTTTTGTATTTGTTATTTTGTTTTGTTTTTTTTTTTCTTTTTTTTTTTTTGTTGTTTCCCCCGTCAGAAAAAAAGTGAAATTTGGGGAAAAAAAGGGAGAGAAAAGGAAGGTTTGGTCTGCCCCTTTTCGGATACGTACTGAGGAGTTCCCTCCAAATCAAAGGTTGGGCCCCTTTTGCCCTTTTTTGGGTTGGTGGAAAGAAAGGTTGTAACAATCAAAGGTTGCCCCTGGGAAAATCAAACCCCTGGCCAAATCAGAGGGTCGTGCCAACAAAAGGGCCCTTTTTTGGGCAAAATCGAGGTTGGGTTTTTTTTTGGTGGAAAATTTGGGGGTTGTGGCCCCCCAATGAGGGTCTGTTTTTTACAATAAGCCTTCCTGGCCCAAAAAGGGTTGGTTTCCCGGCCACAACCAGGGTTGGAAAATTACGTTGTCCAAAAACAGGGCCCCTTGTCTGCCTGGCCAAAAAAAGGGCTCTGGCCCCGTGGAAAATAAGTTGGTTTTCCGGCAAAACAACTTTTGCCCCCGGCCAACAAACAGGGTCTGAACATGGAGCTCTTTTTTTTGGCCCTAAGTTTTTGGTTTTTGGCCAACAATAAATCCCCTGGGTGGCCAAAAGAGAGGTTCCTTGTAACAAATCAACCTGTGGAAAAATAGAGGGTTGGAAAATAGAGGCCCCTTCCTCTTCCTCCCTCCTCTTCCCCTTCCTCCCTGAAAGCTCTTTCCTCCCTCTCTCCTCCCTCCTCTCCTCCCTAACTCTCCTCCCTCCGGGTTGCCTCCCTTCCCTCAACTCTCCTCCAACTCCTCTTCCTCTCCCCCACCTCCTCTCCTCCAAAAAAAATCAAGTTTTGGTTTGGCCAACAATCAAGGTCTGGCCAACATGGGCTTGGCCTTGCCACCGGCCGATTTGTGGGAGGTTTTCCGGGGCCACCCGTCCCAAAGGGGGCCCCCTGCTATGCCGTGGTTGTGTGTGTTGTGTTGTTGGTGTTTTTTGGGGTTTTTGGTGTTGTTGGTTTTTTTTCTTTTTTTTTACTATTTTTTTCTTTTTTTTATCGGGATAACAAAAACAAATTTTGGTTTTTTTATCGGGGCCGGATGGAGTGTTGGTATTGGTATTGTTATAGGTATTATCTTGTAATGTGTGCGAGGTAATGGTTGTATACTGTGCTGTGATATTCTTCTGCATAAATGTTTTCCTATTTACTATTTTAAGTACGGCTTGTACCTACCTGGATTTCTCTGTTTGTGAGATAATAAAGTTTTTGAATTGAATATTGTCTTCGTCCATTAATTCAACTTCTGTTCTCTTATCACTTTCTTCAACCTATCCAGCTTTGGTCTGTTTTTACATTGTTTGTATTTTTTCTTTTGTTGTGTTGTTATTGTGTTCCTTTGCACGATGATGATGATGTTGTTGTTGTAATGGATCTAAATATTGAAGAAATATGAATTCACGTTATTTGATCTGGTGGACAAAACGTGTTCATGTTGTTTTCTTTTAGTTAAAAACAAACAAACAAACAAAAAACCTGTGTACAGGTTGAGAAGCTATGATTTTAATGAGGTATTATGCTCTCTCTCTCTCTCTCTCTCTCTCTCTCTCTCTCTCTCTCTCTCTCTCTCTCTCTCTCTCTCTCTCTCTCTCTCTCTCTCTCTCTCTCTCTCTTCTCCCTCTCTCTCTCTCAGCACATTAATTCCTTTATGTTAGGTTATGTCGTATTCACTCAAATTCAAAACATATTGTTTTATTTGCATGTAGCCAATCAAAAATGGGTGTGGGTGTGGGTGTGTATGTGTGCATACGTGTGCGCGAACATGCGGCGAGTGTGTGTGTGTGTGAGTGTGTACGCACGCGCGCGCGCCTACGTGCATGAGTGTGTGTGTGTGTGTGTGTGTGTGTGTGTGTGGGGGGGGTTATGGGGTTATCCTCGTCTGCATATGGCATATGTCATGTTCTTTTTCTTTTTGAATCTATGGCTTTGTGTTTCTGTGTTGTTATGGCTTTTGTTGCTGCTTCACCTCCCCCCCAAAAAAAAACAAACAAACAAAAGCTGTGTAAGTTACTGATGTCAGGTAATTGCCAAGGCCTACAATGAAATGTTGTTATGATGTAAAACATTTTTTAATGTGTTGAGATTGCCTTCAGCCATAACAAGCTCTTAAAATAACAACCTGCACTCTTCTTTGAAGGAAAAAAATCCTGTGAAGTCGGAGTATGGCTGCCTATATGGCCTAGTGTTTGAAAACGGTCATACATGCAAACGTCTCATTCAGTGTGCAAGTTTCAATCTCACAGTGATTCCGTAGTAGGATGAATGAGTCAGAGTTGCACATTCTGGGTGACAGACCCCCAGAGTGTTAAGCTAGGGAACACACAACAACAACAACATCATGATTGAACCTTATTCTTGCCTTTTTGTCAACGCCTTATGAGTTTATGCCGCATGTTTTACTGTCGTTTGTTTGTTTTGTTTTTTATGGGTGTTTTTTTTTTTAGATGTTTTTAGTGAGGGGTCTCTAGGGAGGAGGGGTGTTGTTGATTTTTTTTGGGTTCTTTATTCTTTGTTGTTGTTGTTTTTTGTTGTTGTTGTATTTATGTTTTTCTTGTGTGAAGTGATCCATGATAAGGACAAGGACTGGATGGAAGTAGCATAAAGGTAAAGGTAAAGGTTTCCCATAACCTGTGTGGTCTTAGCGGAGCGAGGCGTCAGAAACCTCAGCTTCTCTAGGGGCCAGCATGTTGAGGGCAGCGCCCATCTCCTCTCCCTCGCTGCTTTACCGTCCCTGACCCTAAAGAGGACAGGTACCCATTTACAGCTGGGTGAACTGGGGGACTGTACTGAAACCAAGGCGCGCAAACGGTCACCCATCCAACTGGTAACCACGCTGGGCACTGCTTAACTTGACTGTGGGGGAAAGCCAGTGCTCTAGCAACTTAGCCGGTCGAAGTGACAGGTAGTTGCTAATTCTTTGAATTTTTTTTTATGACCCTCGGCTAGAGCTGCCAGGTATGGAGGTTGTGCCAATGTTCAGATTGAGCATCAGCAACCGTGTTTTTTTTCTCTCCAACTAGCCTATTCAGGTAGCCGCATTCCGTCCGTCTGACTTTGGGGATGATGTTTAAACAACAGTGTGCATGCGGGATTTTTTTAATTATTATTTTGTCATCCGTTCCCACTCACAGGCAAACCACTGCCTACTCTTCCGAAAAGTGGAGCAGGTTTTAATGTGTGCGCAATATGTCTTGTATGTGTTCACACAGGGGACCTCGATTTATAGTCTCATTCAAGAGATTCTATATCAATATTTTGTTTTATTTTTTGTTTTCATACAATGTTTTCTTCTTGACTTACAAGTCAGCAAAATTTTCTTGCACACACTTCTCATGACAGTTTTGTCAGAGTCTGTCTTTGTTTCTGTCTTGTATGAAGAACACGTGTGCAATCTCTTCTTGGACTTGGCTTGTTTTGGCAACTGGATTGAAAGCAAGCAACAACAAGTAACACTAACAACAACAACAGCAACATTTAAACATGCTTTTATTTCTTGCTCTTATGGCGACATCTTCATCTCGATTTCATTTCCTGGGGATGCTGGGGGCCTGTCAGTATAAATAGCATCCCCACCTTCTGGAAATTCTGTGCTAGGAATTCCCTCTTTTCTATTCTTCTCTTTCTTTCTGCCTTGTACCTTTTCTTCTTGTCACCTCCTTCTTGTCTGCTTTCTGCCTTTTTGGTCCATTCTCCTGCCTTTTATCCAGAAAGATTTAAAACATAAAAATTCTCTTCCATGTGGAAGTCGGATGCGCTGGGCCTAACTTGTCAAGCGCTTAACGGCAGCATAACGCATTTTCTCTCATGTGACAGATAACAGTGGCTGCTATCTGAGTGTTGGGTTGAGAAGAAAATCTCAATTTTAGATAGGAATATGTTTATCAGTATTCCAAAAACATATCACATTAGCCTAATAAATAAAAAGTAAACAAGTCGTTGGACTCTGCATACGTCATTATATTTCCATACATCCATATTTCTGTTACGTTGATATTAGACATACCACAACAATGGTAAAATCGCTTCCTATTACTGTTCTGCTTGAAAGGTTTCAGGTCAGTTTGATCTAACTTCGTTTGAAAAAAAAATTCCAAGTATATTCGGCTAAAGTGATTTGTTTTTGTTCCTCACAGCAAACTTGTTTCAGAAGACTGAGAAGTTGAGCTAGAAACCAGTGAAAGTCATCAGACAACTTTGCTAGAAAAACAACAACAACAACAAAACAATGACGATGGTGATGGGGATAATAACAAAAGTAATACCTATACTATTCATGATAAATTACAACCATGACAATAATCATGGTAACAATAATAATAACGGCAATGATGATAATGATAAATGAACTCGGTTCATTAACATTTTACCATCATTATTTCTAAAAGGTATCGAGTTGTAATGCATTTTCGAGCAGAGAAAATATTGATATATAATATACCCCTAAAGAAAAAAATAATGAGAGTGAAATATTCGGGGAAGTAACTTTCGTCAGTAGGCATCAAGATTTATCACTCTACACTTGAAAGAAAATTTGGTAAAAGGATACCCCCTCCCCTCCCCTATCCATACTATTATTTCCAGTAGGCTATAAATATAAAACCATTCGAAATTTTCATCCTTGCCAATAAAGCAGTCTGCTTTTGAGCCAAACAAAAAGCAGAATGTTGTATATAATATATATATATATATATATATATACATATATATATATATATATATATATATATATATATATATATATATATATATATATATAAGGTAAAGGTGTCCCACAACCTAGGTGGTCGTAGGGGAGCGAGGCATCAGAGACCTCAGCTTCTCAAGGGGCCAGCATATTGAGGGCAGCGCCCATCTCCTCTCCCTCACTGCTTTACCTTCCCTGACCCTAAAGGGCAGGCACCCATTTACAGTTGGGTGAACTGGGGGGACTGTACTGAAGCCAAGGCCACAAACTGTCACCCATCCAACTGGTAACCACACTCCTGGTAACCACACTGGATGCTGCTTAACTTGACAGGGGAAAGCTAGCCCTCTAACCACTTAGCTGTCTCCCCCATATATATATATATATATATATATATATATATATATATATATATATATATATATATATATATATATATATATATATATATATGTGTGTGTGTGTGTGTGTGTGTGTGTGTGTGTGTGTGTGTGTTGTGTGTTGTGTGTTTATTTATTTATTCTTTTATATTTATTTATTTCTTTTATATGAGGATAACAGAATAAGCAATCATGTGCTTTTTTTCATCCGTCCGTGTGTATGCAGTTTTGTAAATAGTCATCTGATCCCACCTGCACACGATGGCCTACTCTTACGAAAAGCGGAACAGGATTTAACGTGTGCGCAAGATGTTCTACCTGCGTTCGCACACGGGCCTCGGTCATGGTCATCCGAAGGACTTTTGGGGAGAGTGGAGTCAGCACTGATGTTAACTCCAGGAAGAAAATTTCCTCGACTGGACTCGATGCCAGCGCAATGTTCTGACCACTAGGCTATCCATCGGTGTGTGTGTGTGTGTGTGTGTGTGTGTGTGTGTGTGTGTGTGTGTGTGTGTGTGTGTGTGTGTGTGTGTGTGTGTGTGTGTGTGTGTGTGTGAATGATCTGACAATGTTTGGGTAATCCAAGGCTGAGCTGACCTCTCAAGCTGCATATTAAAAATGACCTTCTGCATCCCTATGGATCCTCAAACATATGGGCACAACCTTTCATAGCAAATAATTCTACTTCTTTTTTTTTGGAACAAAATTCTACAGTATATTATCTTTCTTTTCTTAATATCACATTTTGGTGGCAGCATTGGTAGGCTATAGGATTATCATATTATTCCCTTGAAAGCAAAAACACCTCTGCATTTTCAAGAGGTCTTTTCCCATAGGGTACCATGGATGCTGAAATTTATGTAGATATAAGGTCTCTGGTGATGGCTCACTGAGGAATTGAAACCAACATTTCACACATATATCACATTTTCTTGAAATTACAATTCAGATTTCTTTAATGTAGTCTTTTGATGGTGAATTGTCGGGCTACCTGCTCATATTTTCTTTCCCTACTCAAAGATGACATACACATGACAGGTTAGTTTTCTCCTGTCACTCTCAGTTGCTGTCAGCTGCTATCTTTACCATCCCATCTCGAAGTGACTAGAACAGAAACAGCCGGATCAACTGATATGATAGGATGATTATGAATATAATGATTTAACAACAATAAAAGGCCAGAACTTTGCTCACAATGGC
The DNA here is from genome assembly GCA_030674155.1 of Stramonita haemastoma. Lineage (NCBI taxonomy): Eukaryota > Metazoa > Mollusca > Gastropoda > Neogastropoda > Muricidae > Stramonita > Stramonita haemastoma. Next base: position 11,258,104 of record CM060350.1, read on the forward strand.
AATAGTCCTCCTGTATATTTCAGAGAAGGGCTGATCCCTGACCAGCTTAATCATCTTTTTAAAGTGGGAAATAATCCCAACCAGCACCCACCCATCGCTGTCCATCCAGCCTCTTAGATATAAACCTGAATACAGATTTTCTGGGCTGAAG
>CM060350.1:11263254-11325754 GCA_030674155.1 Stramonita haemastoma
AGACAGAGAGAGACAGACAGACAGACAGACAGCAGACAGACAGACAGACAGAGACAGAGACAGACAGACATGGACACACAGCACACATATAGATACACTCAGACAGACACATACCCATAGATAAACACAAACAAAGAGAGAGGAGGGAGAGAGAGAGAGAGAGAGAGAGAGAGAGAGAGAGAGAGAGAGAGAGAGAGAGAGAGAGAGACAGAGACAGAGACAGAGACAGAGACAGACAGACAGACAGACAGACAGACAGACAGACAGACAGACAGAGACAGACAGACAGACAGACAGAGACAGACAGACAGACAGACAAGGCAAACAGACAGACAGACAGAGACAGACAGACAGACAAGGCAAACAGACAGAAAGACAGACAGACAGATGGATGGACAGACAAGGCGAACAGACAGAAAGACAGATATAAACACACAGACAGACAGACGGACAAGGCAAACAGAAAGACAGATATAAACACACAGACAGACAGACAGATAGACAGACAGATATTCCCACTCTCTTGGGGGAAACAAAGACACATGCTCACAGAAGAAAAACATTGGAGAAAAGCACTGCTCTTGTGGTAGGCTAACACACTTCCCTGGGTGAAAAAACCTGCAGGGAAAGAACAAAAAAAAAGTAGCATAACATATGTACAGTAGGTGAAGTATTGAGTGCATTGAGCCACCTGAGGTAGTGGAGTAAACAATAGTTTAGCAGTTAAGTGGAATCCACCCAGTCCACCACCCAGTCCACGACTTGCAATCTTAATTAATGGGAGGTGGGTATCATGTGTGTGGCAGTCTAATCTTGTCAAAGGCTATCAAAAGTCTTTTGTCTGAAAGAGAATAGGGCTGGTTGGTTGAATGGAGGAGGGAGGGGAGGGGGCGATGGGTGGATCCATTGTCTTATTTTCTTGTTTTCTTTAATGATTTAACAACAACACCCCCCCCCCCCCCCCCTTAAACACCCACAGGGTCTGACACGATCTTGGTGGATGACATCATCTGTTTACACAGACCAATATGCACAAACCCCAAACTTCATGTTTTGCTTGCTGGTAATTGATTGGCTGGCTATTTTGGTGTGGTGTTTTTTATTGGTCAGTTTCTTGTGGGACATCAAATCCTGTGCCTATTTCAAGGCATGCTGGGGTTCAGACCTAGACAACACTACCAATCCCTCTGGCGAGTTCTCCACTGGTTTGAGACTGTACTAGAATCACCACAAGAAGGAGGAAATCTCTGTCCAAGGTATGTTGATCGTGCAGAGTGAGAAAAGTGAACTATTTAAATTTCTGTGTATTAGTTTTTGTGATTTTGATGACTACTAGATCATCTTACTGTATTTATTGATTTATAGGTTCTTTTATTTATCTATTCAGTTGGTTTATTTATTTATTTATTTTTTTTTTGTCTGTTTGTTCTTAGCCAGAAATGAACACACAATTTTGTTCTCAGTAAAAACAAAAGTAGGCTGTACTTGAAATAGCTTAATTTTTTTTTTAGTGTAACAGCTAACTGTCTACCTGAATCTCTCTTGTAAGCTGAGACTGGAGTTTTTAAACTCTGTCTTTTTTGCCTGCCTGGGTAGGGCAGGGGCTTGATTGCTCTGCTCACAGATGACAGTGTAGTAGTGGCCATAGTGGCCATAGTGGACATAGTGGATGAATTTGGTGCAAAATGTTCCTTTGGCTGCGGCTGTAGTGAACAGAGTTTTTACCCACTGTCTTTTTTGCCTGCCTGGTTAAAAGGTTAAAAAATCCTGCCCGCTGAATTGTTGTGTAGTGTTACCTCTGACACATGGCAATAGTGTTATCTATGACACATGGCCATAGTGTTACCTCTGACACATGGCAATAGTGTTACCTATGACACATGGCCATAGTGAACGGGCCTAAGTCTTTATTTTTATAGTGAACCAGCCCCCGTCTTTATTGCCTGCCCTGTTTGCTGAATTGCTCTGTGACCTCACCAATGACATGTGGCTATGGCTTTTTACCACCGTCCTTTTTGCTGCCTGGTTAAAAGATCCTCCCGGCTGTGAACCAGGCTTTTTACCGCTGTTTTTGCCTGCCCAGTTAAAAGGTTAAAAGATCCTACCCCGGCTGAATTGTTGTGTGGTGTCACCTATGACACATGGCCATAGTGAACTAGTTTTCCCTGGTCACCTAGTGAATAGTGAATAATAATAATAATAATAATAATAATAATAATAATAATAATAATAATAATAATAATATGATGATGATGATGATGATGATAATAATGATAATGATAATGATAATGATAACAAAAAGATTCACCAATTGTGAGATTTTTGTGTATGCAACCTTTTTTATCAATCATGGAGGTAGCTGCATTTCGACTTAAGGGATGTATGTTGGGTATGTTCCTTTCTGTAATCACTGACATGAATGACTGGATCTTAAACGTGCATACTTGATCTTCTGAATGTGTAGGCCTATATGATGTTTCCCTATTATCCAAAGCTATCATGAATGACGGTGCATACTTGATCTTCCATGTGTAGACCTATATGATGTTTCTGTAATCCATTCAATGTTGTCATGAATGATGGGATCTTAAACCTGCATACTTGATCGTCCATGTGTAAGCCTATATTCAGGAAGGGAATGAAGGGATTGGCAAGACTGTACTTGTTGATTTACAAGATCATAACCCTTCCCTCCCCCCCTTTAACTCACCAGACACTACAGTGATTTTGAACCCACAACTTCATGAACCCATGCAGTTGAATGAGAGATTTGTCCTCTGCAAAATTCTGAAGAAAAAAATGCCACCCTGACAGGAAAACAAATGCACATGCAGACAGTAAAAGAAAAGAAAAAAAGGGTGGCGCTGTACTTGTGGCAGGGTCCTCTCCTCCCCAGAGTGCATCGGGAATTCTACACAACAGAAATCTGCCCTGAGGGTGTAAAATGTCTTTTTCAAAAAGTGAAAAGTTTTCAAAAATGTTTTGGTTATTTCAAAAAAACCAACACCAACAACAAACAAAGAAATACTTCACAAATGTTGGTTTAAATAGATTGTATTCAAAGAAATAATGATCATTGAAAACAAACATTTTGTGATCATAGCAACAACACCAAGCTTGTAGCTTATGGTGTGCTGAAATTAAACAATGAAAAAAAAAAAGATGAATTTTTCACAAAGGTTCAGCAGACATTGTTTGCAGCTTAGTTCACCACCACCACAAACCCCCCTCAGTTAGTGGCCACATCATCTGCAATACTCTTTTTTTTCCATACTTATTTTTGTTACCACAGCACTGTTATTTGGCAAAAACAACAACAACAAAACCAAAAAAAAAAAAAAACTGATGTGGTCACACTCCACTATCAAAATGTTGGGCTCTCACACCAGCAATGATGATCTGAAAAAAAGAAGAAAAAAAAATCAACTTTTGTTTTTAATCCTAAGTGGTACTGCATTTTGTAACCCCTTAATCACCCCCTGTCCCCCTACCCCCCCCCCCCCCCCCCCCCCATGTAGGGCTGTCTGGAATCAGTGTGGTGGAGGAAGAGGAGGAGTGGGGAAGGGGGGGGATCAGATACGTTTTGTCTCCAAGTTTGGCTGATATGGTTGTTTCCCCTGAATTACACATTTGTTTATTTTATTTATTATAATTTTTTTCCCATGGGTCCATGAGGTCGTGGGTTGAATCCGTGGGTGTCTGATGATGGAAGGCAAGGAATTTTTCCTGTCTGATGAATGAAGGCTGGGAATTTTTCCTGTCTGATGAATGAAGGCTGGGAAATTTTCCTGTCTGATGAATGAAGGCTGGGAATTTTTCCTGTCTGATGAATGAAGGCTGTGAATTTTTCCTGTCTGATGAATGAAGGCTGGGAATTTTCCTGTCTGATGAAGGAAGGCAGGGAATTTTTCCTGTCTGATGAATGAAGGCTGGGAATTTTCCCTGTCTGATGAATGAAGGCTGGGAAATTTTTCCTGTCTGATGAATGAAGGATGGGAATTTTTCCTGTCTGATGAATGAAGGCAGGGAATTTTTCCTGTCTGATGAATGAAGGATGAGAATTTTTCCTGTCTGATGAATGAAGGCTGGGAAATTTTCCTGTCTGATGAAGGAAGGCAGGGAATTTTTTCCTGTCTGATGAAGGAAGGCAAGGAATTTTTCCTGTCTGATGAAGGAAGGCTGGGAATTTTTCCTGTCTGATGAATGAAGGCTGGGAAATTTTCCTGTCTGATAAATTAAGGCTGGGAATTTTTCCTGTCTGATGAATGAAGGCTGGGAAATTTTCCTGTCTGATAAATTAAGGCTGGGAATTTTTCCTGTCTGATGAATGAAGGCTGGGAAATTTTCCTGTCTGATGAATTAAGGCTGGGAAATTTTCCTGTCTGATGAATTAAGGCTGGGAAATTTTCCTGTCTGATGAATTAAGGCAGGGAATTTTTCCTGTCTGATGATTTAAGGCAGGGAATTTTTCCTGTTTGATGAAGGAAGGCTGGGAATTTTTCCTGTCTGATAAATTAAGGCTGGGAAATTTTCCTGCCCTGATAAATTAAGGCTGGGAATTTTTCCTGTCTGATGAATGAAGGCTGGGAAATTTTCCTGTCTGATGAATGAAGGCAGGGAAATTTTACCTGTTTGATGATTTAAGGCTGGGAATTTTTCCTGTCTGATGAAGGAAGGCTGGGAATTTTTCCTGTCTGATGAATGAAGGCTGGGAAATTTTCCTGTCTGATGAATGAAGGCTGGGGATTTTTCCTGTTTGAAGATTTAAGGCAGCGAATTTTTCCTCTGATGAATGAAGGCAGGGAATTTTTCCTGTTTGATGATTTAAGGCTGGGAAATTTTCCTGTCTGATGAATGAAGGCTGGGAAATTTTCCTGTCTGATGAGTTAAGGCTGGGAATTTTTCCTGTCTGATGAAGGAAGGCTGGGAATTTTTCTTCTCTGATGAAGGAAGGCAGGGAATTTTTCCTGTTTGATGAATTAAGGCTGGGAAATTTTCCTGTCTGATGAATTAAGGCTGGGAATTTTTCTTCTCTGATGAAGGAAGGCTGGGAATTTTTCTTCTCTGATGAAGGAAGGCAGGGAATTTTTCCTGTTTGATGAATTAAGGCTGGGAAATTTTCCTGTCTGATGAATTAAGGCTGGGAATTTTTCTTCTCTGATGAAGGAAGGCTGGGAATTTTTCCTGTCTGATGAAGGAAGGCTGGGAATTTTTCCTGTCTGATGAAGGAAGGCTGGGAATTTTTCCTGTCTGATGAATGAAGGCTGGGATTTTTTTTCCCCAATCTCCCATGTCAGCTTCCAAGTATAGACCTGACACCGGTTTAATTCCTTTCATGTGTGAATTATGTATACACGTGCAAATGATCAAATACATACCTTAAAAATCCCTGTAACATGTCAGCTTGGATATTTGGGGGAAAAATGAACATACCCAGTATGCATCCCCTAATTCGAAATGCAGCTACCTTAACATGAAACTGACTGAGATATATATATATATATATATATATATATATATATATATATATATATATATATATATATATATATATATATATATAGTGTGTGTGTGTCTGTGTGTCTGTGTGTGTGCATCTGTGTGTCTGTGTCTGTCTGTGTGTCTGTGTGTCTGTGTGTCGTGTGTGTGTAAGTGGGCTATATTTATTACTTTCTAATAAATTTTAAACATAGAATTGCCAAAAAGAAGGCAAGGGTTATACAGAATTATACATATCTGATTAACTGCTGTGGTTAGGAAGGAAGGTGGCAGGATGGTTGAGACGTTCGCCTGCCAATATGTAAACCGTGAGTTTCTGGGTTTGTACCCAGCCTCGCCCTTTCTTCCCAGTTTGACGAAAAAAATCGAACTGAATGTCAAAGTCATTCGGATGAGACTGGAAACCGAGGCCCCGTGTGCGAATGCACGCAGAACATCTTGCGCACACGTTAAAACCCGTTCCACCTTTCGGAAGAGTAGGCCATCGTGTGCCGGTAGGAGCGGATGACAAAATTATAACAAACCAGCATGCACACAGGTGTCCTGTTTAGACACCATCCCTGAGGAAAAATCCGGGAGTTGGGATCCCAGAGCCGCTGGGGCTGTAGGTATATGGCAACGTTCTGGTGGCTCCTGCGACGGTACTGGAACCATTCCTATCGGTCAATGCCCTTCCAATGGATCATTCCAGTGCCGTGGAGAAAGGGGGGTCTGCTGCATGGGTAACAGCTTGCCCTCTATACATACTTGCCCAGGCTTTGCGCTCTAAAGACTAGAGCGCAACTCCATAGTCTTCCGAGACTGATGAGTGCCTACTACTGCTGTGGTTATAATTATCATAAAGATGTGTGACTTTTTTTTTCAGGCTGCCCGAAAGACAAAAAAGAAATTTACCAACTCTATATAAACTGTAAGTATTATCTATGTTTTGTGCTGTGTTGTTATAATATATGTATGTGTATATAATGATAATAATAATAATAATAATTATAATAAATATATAATATATGTATGTATGTATGTATGTATGTATGTATGTATGTATGTGTGTATGTGTGTATGTATGTATACATGTGTTGTGTGTGTGTGTGTGTGTGTGTGTGTGTGTGTGTGTGTGTGTGTGTGTGTGTGAGTGGGCTATATCTATTACTTTTTGATGAATTGTAAACTGATAAAAATGGGCAAAAAGTGAGCAACAGTTACATAGAACTATACATATCTCATTAACTGCTGTGGTTATATTTATTTTAAAGATGTGTGACATCTTCATCTTTTTCAGGCTCCCCAAAAGAAAAAATGGGCTGTATACAAAGTGTAAGTATAATCTGTTTTGTGCTGTGTTGAGTTATATTGCGTTGTACTCTGTTGTGCTGTGTTGTGTTGTGTTGTTTTATGTTGAATTGTAGCCTATTGCTTTGTATTTTGTGTTGTGTTGGATTGTGTTGTGTTGACATGTATTGTTTTGTATTTTGGATTGTTTTGTATTGTTTTGAATTCTATTGTTTCATTGTTTTGTATTTTATGTCATGTTCTGTTGAATTGTATTGCTTGTATTTTGTATCTTGTTGCATTGTATTGTTTGCATTTTGTGCTATGTTGAATTGTTTTGTTTTGTATTTTGCGTTGTGTTGAATTGTATTCTGTATTTTGCATTGTGTTGAATTGTATTGTTTTGTATTTTGTGTTGTGTTGAAATGTATTTTGTATTTTTGTGTTTTGTTGAATTGTTTTGTTTAGTATTTTGTGTTGTGTTGAATTGTATTGTTTAGTATTTTGTGTTGTGTTGAATTGTATTGTTTTGTATTTTGTGTTGTGTTGAATTGTATTGTTTTGTATTTTGTGTTGTGTTGAATTGTATTGTTTTGTATTTTGTGTTGTGTTGAATTGTGTTGATTCATATTGCTTTGTATTGTGTATTGTATTTTGTGGTGTTGTGGTTTGTATTTTGTATTGCTTTGTTGTGTTTTGTATTGTGTTGTGTCGATTCTGTTGTTGTGTTGTGTGGAATTGTGTTGAATTGTATTGCTTTGTATTTTGTATTGTATTGTATTGTGGTGTATTAGTGTTTTGTATTGCATTGTGTTGTATTGATTCTGTTGTTGTGTTGTGTTGAATTGTGTTGTGTTGGATTGTTTTGTGTTGTGCTGTATTTTGTATTGTGTTGTGTCGTGTTGAGTTGAAATGTATAGTTTTGTATTATATTGTGTTGTGTTGAGATTGTGTTGTGTGTTGTGTTGAATTGTATTGTGTTGCTTTGTGTTGTACCTTGTTGTAGTGTAAACCACGTTCATCTGTATTTTAATCACTCTAATTGGCTTCCATTACTTCGCTACACTGATACCTGAGAGAGAGAGGAGAGAGAGAGAGAGAGAGAGAGAGTAGAAGAGAGAGAGAGAGAGAGAGAGAGAGAGAGAGAGAGAGAGAGAGAGAGAAAAGAGAGATGAGCAGGCAGCAGGGAGGAGAATGACAGAGAGAGAAGGAGAGAAAGAGGAGAAGAGAGAGAGGAAGAGAGAGAGAGAGAGGGGAGAGAGAGAGAAACAGAGACCAGACAGATAGACAGACAGAGAGACCAGAAGGCAGAGTAAGAGTGAGAGAGAACAGAGACATCGAGATGCAGACAGATAGACAGACAGAGAGACTCAGACAGCAGAATACATGAGCAGGACAGAACGAATCAGAGGAAGACAGAACAGACAACACAGCAGACAGACAGACACACAACCACACACACACACACACACACACAGACACACACACACACAAATGACAACACACACACACACACAGAGTGAAACACAACACACCGAAGATGGACAGACGGACAAACCGACGGACAGACAGACAGACAGACAGACAGACAGACCACAACAGACACACAGACAGACAGACAGACACACAGCAGACAACAGACACAGACAGACAGACACAGACAGACACAGACAGACATAGACAGACAGACACAGACAGACAGACATAGACAGACAGACAGACAGACAGACAGACAGACACAGACAGACAGACAGACAGACACAGACAGACATAGACAGACAGACAGGCAGACAGACAGACACAGACAGACAGACACAGACAGACAGACAGACATAGACAGACAGACAGGCAGGCAGGCTGGAGTTTGCTCAGTCAATCAACAGACACACTGATACTGACACTATGTGCCTTGTTGCCTAGTCTTCCCTGAAGCATTCACCCCTCCCCCCTTCCACTTTCTTTCTTTGTTTTCAGTCTCTTTCTTTCCCAGAGGAGAGAGAGAAGGGACAGCTCTGCAGGCCAGGTTAGTGATGATGATAATGATGATAATGATGATGATGATGTATTGGTGATGATGATATTATGATGGTGATGATGATGATGATGATGTATTGGTGATGATATTATGATGGTGATGATGGTGGTGATAATGATAATGATGTTGATATGATGATGATATTATGATAATAATATATATTATGATGGTGATGGTAATAATGATGATTTGATGATGATATGATGATGATGATGATGGTGGTGGTGATAATGATAATGATGATAACGATGATGACAGCATTGATGTTGAAAATAATCATAATAATTGTTATAGTGTGCATTTTACACACTGTGATGTTTGAACTACAGCCCCCTTCTCTTCCCCCCCCCCTTCCCCTTCTCTTCAAAAGAATGTTCTCAACTTGGGTAGAGCTGTACAGGTTGTTGGTTAAAACAAACAAGGTCTTGTCTGTCTGTGTACCTGAGGTTGTGGTCTGGACTTTCTTGTTAATGTACTTGAGACTTTTCTTTAAGGTCCATTCCTTAAGAGGCCAGTGTCTTCATGGGCTCAGAGACTGTTGACAAGTCAGTGTGGCATAGCTAACTCAGACTTGTAGGTCTATAGCCCCAGGGCTGGTGGCTTAGCCTTTGTCTTTCATTGCCTCTCTCAGCTAGGGCTACAGTATAGTAGGGTTCCTTTGTGTGGAGCCCGAGGCAATTATAGGGTAGTCAGAGGGTTAGAAGTGTGCCTTGCCCACTTAAGACAGTCATGTGATTAACACCTTGAGCTGGCCCTAGCTAAGTCTTATTCAACAAAGATTGTTGGGCCTGTTCTTTGATGATCGGTAATTCAACATTCATTCTAACCAGAGTATAAACCGAGGCCTTTGCATTGCCAGTGGGGTCTGTGCATCGGCAATGCGTTGGTTTTCATCTCATGAAGTTGCTTCAACAATTGTAACATTTTTGGGGTGGCCCGAGGTGCTGAAGTGGGAGAACTTGCCAAAGTGTGGGACCTCCGACTTTCTGGCTTCTGACTACAGTCCTGATATCGGAGAAATGTGGAAAGGACTATAATTATACTGAAACTGAAAAAAAATGTCAGTGGGAACACACACCAGGACATCTTGGCACAGGTTAAAACTTTATCTGTCTTTGGAGGAGCAGGCCATTGTGTGCTCTGAATCATTCATACAAATGCCACCCTTCATCAAAAGATTACATATTTTGAATTTAGATGCGCATGCACACATACACGTGCGCGCCTGTGCACACACACACGAACACACGCATGCACGCACGCACTCACACACACGTCAGTGTTATACACACACACACACACACACACACACACACACACACACACACACACACCACACACACACACACACACACACACACATCAGTGTAATAATCAATGTTACAGAGAAGAAGCAGAAAACTGCAGGAGACAGCCAGGGACCAGACGATAAAAGCCTGTCTGCACCTGTTACTGATGCTGCACCTGTAGATGCTGCACCTGTGACTGCTGCTGCACCTGCTACTGATGCTGCACCTGGTACTGATGCTGCACCTGTAAATGCTACACCTGCTGATGCTGCACCTGTGATACTGCACTTGTTACTGATGCTGCACCTGCTGATAGTGCACCTGCTAATACTGCACCTGTTACTGATGCTGCACCTGTTACTGATGCTGCACCTGTAAATGCTACACTTGCTGATGCTGCACCTGCTTATACTGCACCTGTTCATGCCGCACCTGTTACTGATGCAACACCTGCTAATACTGCACCTGCTAATACTGCACCTGCTGATACTGCACCTGTTGATTCTGCATCTGTTGATGCTGCACCTGGTGCTGCACCTGTTACTGATGCTGCACCTGCTGATACTGCACCTGTTACTGCTGTCGCACCTGTTGCTGATGCTGATGCTGCACCTGCTGATGCTGCACCTGCAACTGATGCAGCACCTGCTGATGTTGCACCTGTGACTGATGCTGCACCGATAACTGATGCTGTACCTGTGACTGATGCTGCACCTGTGACTGATGCTGCACCTGTGACTGATGCTGCACCTGTAACTGATGCTGTACCTGTGACTGATGCTGCACCTGCTGATAGTGCACCTGCTGATGCTGTACCTGTGACTGATGCTGTACCTGTGACTGATGCTGTACCTCTGACCGATGCTGTACCTGCGACTGATGCTGCACCTGTGACCGATGCTGCACCTGTGACTGATGCTGCACCTGTGACTGATTTTGCATCTGTGACTGATGCTGTACCTGCTGATGCTGCACCTGCTGATGCTACACCTGTGACTGATGTTGCATCTGTGACTGATGCTGTGCCTGTGACTGATGCTGAACCTGTTACTGATACTGCACCTGCTGATAGTGCACCTGTGACTGATGCTGTACCTGTGACTGATGCTGCATCTGTGACTGATGCTGTACCTGGGACTGATGCTGCACCTGTGACTGATGCTGTACCTGGGACTGATGCTGCACCTGTTACTGATGCACCTGTTGATGCTGCACCTGCTACTGATGCACCTGCTGATTCTGCACCTGCTGCTGATGGTGCACCTGCTGATACTGCACCTTCTACTGATGCACCTGCTGATGCTGCACCTGTGACTGATGCTGTATCTGTGTCTGATGCTGTACCTGTGACTGATGCTTTGCCTGTGACTGATGCTTTACCTGTGACTGATGCTGCACCTGTGACTGATGCTGCACCTGTGACTGATGCTGCACCTGTGACTGATGCTGCACCTGTGACTGATGCTGCACCTGTGACTGATGCTGCACCTGTGACTGATGCTGCACCTGCTGATAGTGCACCTGCTGATTCTGTGACTGTGACTGATGCTGTACCTGTGACTGATGCTGTACCTGCTGATGCTGCACCTGTGACTGATGCTGTACCTGTGACTGATGCTGCACCTGTGACTGATGCTGCACCTGTGACTGATGCTGCACCTGCTGATAGTGCACCTGCTGATAGTGCACCTGCTGATAGTGCACCTGCTGATCCTGCACCTGCTAATACTACACCTGCTGATACTGCATCTGCTAATACTACATCTGTTGATGCTGCACCTGCTACTGATGCACCTGGTGATTCTGCACCTGCTGCTGATGCTCCTGATGGTGCACCTGCTGATACTACACCTGCTGATGCTGCACCTGCTGATGCTGCACCTGCTGATGCTGCACCTGCTGATGCTGCACCTGCTGCTGATGCTGCACCTGCTACTGATGCACCTGCTGATTCTGCACCTGCTGCTGATGCTCCTGATGGTGCACCTGCTGATACTGCACCTTCTACTGATGCACCTGCTTATGCTGCACTTGTGACTGATGCTGCACCTGTGACTGATGCTGCACCTGTGACTGATGCTGCACCTGCTGATGCTGTACCTGTTACTGGTGCTGCACCTGCTGGTGCTGCACCTGCTGATGCTGCACCTGATGCTGCTGCACCTGATGCTGCTGCACCTGATGCTGCTGCACCTGCTGATGCTGCACCTGCTGATGCACCTGCTGATGCTGCACCTGTTACTGATGCACCTGCTGATGCTGCACCTGACTCTGCCCTTGCTGATGCTGCACCTGTTACTGATGCACCTGTTGATGCTGCACCTGTTACTGATGCACCTGTTGATGCTGCACCTGCTACTGATTCCCCTGCTACTGATGATGCACCTGACTCTGCCTTTGCTGATGCCCCTGATACTGCTGCTGCCAAGACACAGCCCAAAGGTCAGAACTTACCACTCTGTCTGTGAACTCTCTGGTCATCCAGGTGTCAACTTCACAGACATTTTTCTGGGCTTTCTTTTATTTTCGTTTTTTTAATTTTCTGTTGTCCAGAACTAAAATGTGATCTGTGTTTAAGGAGATGTGATAACCTTTGATTTTTTAAATCGGATTTTTAAAAAAAACAGTTTTATAAGAATTTGAGGTAATGTATCAAATTTGTCTAGAATTTTTTCCCCACAATTTTTTTTGGTCTTTTTTTTAGCTTTTTTTTTTTTTTAATCTTATTAAAGGTACATATCTTTACACATATCAATCCTTCAATTTTTATAATTTTAGCAAAGATGCCTATGGCATCTTTCTGTGGGGACAAAAGTTTTTATCCAATTCTAGAGGCTCAATTTTTTTTTTTAAAGAAAGTTTTCTCTTTAAAACCATTTAAATATTTTGTTTACAGAGAACTAAAGGTCTATGTGTAAATATACATGAAGCTTTATGACTAGATTTTTTTTTTTACTGAACTTCTGATATAACTGTTTTGGACAATATTTTACCAGACTTTACAGGCAGGTTTGTTAGTTGTTGTTTTTTTTATTGGGGTAGAGATGTTTTGTTCTGGTCAACTATCTCCCACTTCATTGTGAAAAGAGAAGAGAAAAGGAATCAAACTTTTTAAAAATTTTATAGATTTTATCATTATCTATTTATTTTTTTATTTATTCTTTTATATCGAGGATAATGGAATAAGCAAAAAGGAATCAAACTGTCTTTACTAGGCCCAGGATCAAAGAAGACATCTTTTTTTATTTATTTATTTATTTATTTATTTATCTATTTATTTATTTATTACCACTTTATGCCACAGCAGATTTCTCTGCATGAAATTCGGGCTGCTCTCCCTGGGGAGACCACGTGGTCACAAGTGCAGCACAACCCATTATGTTTTTTCTTTTTCCTGTCTGCAACTGTATTTTGCTTCTCTGTCAGAGTGGCTTTTTTCTACAGAATTTTGCCAGGGACAACCCTCTTGTTGACGTAGGTTCTTTTACGTGCACTAAATAATGATAACACACAGGACCTCGGTTTATCATCTCTTTCGAAAGACTAGCACCCAGACCATCACTCATGGTCTAATAGATGGGAGAAATGTTTTGGGCTCAAACGGGATTCAAACAGGGACTTTTCGCTTTCTAGGCAGGTGATTCCACTCACCTCTCACTTCATGTCCTGACTTCACAACCATATTCTATCATTGCAGGCAAAAAACAGAAATGGAAACCCTTCCATTTCGACATAAACAGGGGCCCTCCAAGGGGACAGCAGGAAGAAGAGGAGGGGAGGAGACGGGGAGGGAGGAAATTCCGCTCCAGGAAACGGCAGGGAGGGAGGGCCCAAGACCAGGGAGGGAGGGCCGGAGGGAGGGCCGGAGGGAGGGCCCATCCCTCCCAAGACTGGGCCCATCCCTCCCAAGACTGGGCCCATCCCTCCCAAGACTGGGCAGCCCCGACAGAAGCTGGGGCCAGTACCCAGAGGCCGTCCTCAGAGGATGGCTTTGCCTCTGCCCCTGGAGGCCAACACAGCAGACGTGAGTATTGTCACTGTTGATTCAGGGGAGAGCTGACAGATGGTAGGATGATGCTAGCTTAACCTACAGCCAGTGACAGTTCTTGGTGTGGTCTTTATAGTGTCACTGTTGACTCAGGGGAGAGCTGACAGCTGGTAGGATTATGCTAGCTTAACCTACACCCAGTGACAGTTGTTGGTGTGTTCTTTATAGTGTCACTGTTGATTCAGGGGAGAGCTGACAGCTGGTAGGATGATGCTAGCTTATTTTATATATATATATAATTTTAAAAAAAACAACCCCCAAAAAACCCAACTCCAAAAAAAAAGGGGAAAAGACCAAAAAAACAAAAAGTAAGGCTTTTTTTTTTTTTTTGATTGCAGCAAAATATCTTTTAAAGTTGTAAGTTTTCAGCAAGAAGCATGTTGTGCAAAATACCAGATTCAAGTGTTAAATTCGGTTTTGTTGTTGTTGTTGTTTTACCTAATTAAAGGGGCATAAGTGACAAGGGACATAACCATAGTGCACCTACTTAAAAAAAAAAGTCGGTCTTCATTTCAGGAGGGAAGGGACAGGGCAGACCCCAGGCCTGGGACCCTACCCAACCATCTGCCAGTGATGATGAGGCGTTAGAAAACATCATGCAGCAGCTGTAAGTCTGGTGTGTGGGTGTGTGGTGGTGGGGGGGGGGGGGTGTAGGTGTGTGTGGGGGTGGGTGGGGGGCTGTAGGTGTGTGTTTGTGTGGGGGGGGTGGTGTGTTTGGGGGGGGTGGGGGTGTAGGTGGGTGGGTGGGGTGGTGGTGGGGGGGGGTACGTGTGTGTGTGTGTGTGTGTGTGTGTGTGTGTGTGTGTGTGTGTGTGTGTGTGTGTTAGTGTTAGTGTGGTGTGTGAGTGTTATGTTAGTGTGTGTGTGTGAGTGTGTGTGTGTGTGTGTGTGTGTGTGTGTGTGTGAGTGTTAATGTTAGTGTGTGTGGTGTGTGTGTGTGTGGTGTGTGTGTGTGTGTGTGTGTGTGTGGTGCTTTGTATCTTTGTATATAAATCACAGTTTCAGCTTTTTCTGATGATGTTTTGTATCTGTGTATATAAATTAGTTTCAGCTTTTTCTGATGATATTTTGTATCTAAGTATATCAGAGTTTTTTTCCCCCGGAAGATGTTTTGTATCTATATATGTATATTAGAGTTTCAGCCTTTTTCTGAAGATGTTTTGTATCTTTGTATATCAGAGTTTCAGCCTTTTTTTTGAAGATGTACTCAAGAATTTTAGCCTTTTTTCTGAAGATGTTTCCTATTTTTGTATGTGTCGAGAGTTTCCGCCTTTTTTTTCTGAAGATGTTTCCTGTTTTTGTATGTGTCAAGAGTTTCAGCCTTTTTTTCTGAAGATGTTTCCCATTTTTGTATGTGTTAGAGTTTCAGCCTTTTTTTCTGAAGATGTTTCCTGTTTTTGTATGTGTCGAGAGTTTCAGCCTTTTTTTTCTGAAGATGTTTCCTATTTTTGTATGTGTCGAGAGTTTCAGCCTTTTTTTTCTGAAGATGTTTCCTATTTTGTATGTGTCAAGAGTTTCAGCCTTTTTTCTGAAGATGTTTCCTATTTTTGTATGTGTCGAGAGTTTCAGCCTTTTTTTTCCTGAAGATGTTTCCTGTTTTTGTATGTGTCGAGAGTGTCAGCCTTTTTTTTCTGAAGATGTTTCCTATTTTTGTATGTGTCAAGAGTTTCAGCCTTTTTTTCTGAAGATGTTTCCTATTTTTGTATGTGTCAAGAGTTTCAGCTTTTTTTCTGAAGATGTTTCCTATTTTTGTATGTGTTAGAGTTTCAGCCTTTTTTCTGAAGATGTTTCCTGTTTATTCTCAGGGAGTTCTACTTCAGCCCCGAAAACCTGTACAAAGATCTGTACCTCCGGGGCTGGATGGACAGTGATGGCTGGGTACCCGTGGGGATTTTAACAACCTTCCCCAAGATGATCGCGATGGTCAGCGATCAGCCCTACAGCCATATACACCGAATGACCATTGTCATGGTGAGCAGATTTCTCTCTCTGTTTTTTATTTAATCAGTTTTAGCCGTGGCTCTCTCTTCTTCTCTGTTTCTGGTCCACCCACCTGGAGTGACTTACCTTCTCCCTGTCTGTCTGTCTGTCTGTCTGTCTGTCTGTCTGTCTGTCTGTCTGTCTGTCTGTCTCTCTCCTCTCTCTCTCTCTCTCTCTCTCTCTCTCTCACACACACACACACACACACACACACACACACACACACACACACACACACACACACACACATACATACAAAACATACACACTTACACACACACTTACACACACACAACTACACACACACACACACACACACACACACACACACAACACACTACACACACCACACACAAACACTACACAACTACACACACACACACACACACACACACACACACACACACACACACACATACACACACACACACACACACACACACACACACACACACACACATTGCTGCTCACTCACTCACTTAGTAATCAGCTTCATCCTTTTGCTCTGTTGTCTGTCTGTCTGTCTGTCTGTGTATCTATGTCTGTCTGTAGGTCTGTCTATCTACGTATTTGTCAATCTTTTTCTCTAGCTTTCTGTCTATCTATCGGTATGTTTATCTGTCTGTTTGCCTGTCAGTTTGTCTGTCTGTCTGTCTATCTGTCTTCCTGTCTATATGTCTACGTATTTGTCTGTCTGTCTATCCGTCTATGTATTTGTCTGTCTATCTGTCTACGTATTGATTTTGTCTGTCTGTCTGTCTTTATGTCTAAGTATTTGTCCGTCTGTCTGTCTGTCTATGTATTTGTCTACCTATTTGTCTATGTCTCTACGTATTTGTCTGTCTGTATGTTTTCTTTATCTTTATCTTTGTCTGTCTTCCCCAGGCTGCAGAAAAAAGTGACCACATTGTGGTCTCTGCTGACCAGCTGTACCTGCGACCAGCCAAAAACCAGAGATTCTGGCCTCTACCTGGCGGGATGAGGCTGTACTGAGGAGCCTCTACCTGCCAACAATCAGAGGCTCTGGCCTCTACCTGCCAACAATCAGAGGCTCTGGCCTCTACCTGCCAACAATCAGAAGCTCTGGCCTCTGCCTGCCAACAATCAGAGGCTCTGGCCTCTGCCTGGCCAACAATCAGAAGCTCTGGCCAACAATCAGAGGCTCTGGCCTCTGCCTGGCCAACAATCAGAGGCTCTGGCCAACAATGAGAGGTTCTGGCCTCTGCCTGCCAACAATCAGAGGCTCTGGCCTCTGCCCAGCCAACAATCAGAGGTTCTGGCCTCTGCCTGGCCAACAATCAGAGGCTCTTGCCTCTGCCTACCTGGCCAACAATCATAGGCTCTGCCTGTCCAACAATCAGAGGCTCTGGCCAACAATCAGAGGCTCTGGCCAACAATCAGAGGCTCTGGCCAACAATCAGAGGCTCTGGCCTTTACCTGCCAACAATCAGAGGCTCGTGCCTCTGCCTGGCCAACAATCAGAGGCTCTAGCCTCTGCCTAGCTGGCTGAGTTCTGCTGAGGAGCGTCTGCCTGGCCACTGTCCAGAGGAGGACCCGCCCTGCACCAAAGGTTACGGGGCCCAGGAGTAGTGCCCAGCACAGCACACAGGGTTAGTGCAAGGGCCCAGTGGTAAAATAAGTCCCTTCATTCTTCTTCCTTTTACTAGGTGTTCAGTGTCCTCAGTTCTTGCTATAATTTTATGGGTGATTTTCCTTTAATGGAATTCCATATTGGCGATTTTTGGATTAAGATTAAAAAAATATTTTAAAAAGAATTGAGGAATGTTAGGTCCACTCACTCACTCACTCACTCAGTCCCATGTCCCAAAGGACGTAGGGGGGACATGAGAGAAGACGCAACAGAGATCTTTTTCCATGCTTCACGATCCTGTGTGGCTAGTAGGAGGTGTTGCAGGGGTTGGGCGGTCCAGTCTTTGATGTTGTCAACCCATGATTTCTTTTGGTGGCTCTTCTTCTCTTGCCCTCGACTGTTCCTTGCAGGATGGTTTTTGCTAGGGTGTTGTGTCTTGTGGTGTGACCAAACCACATCAGCTTTCTCCTCTTTATGGTGGAGAGCAAAGGCTCTTGGGGGCCCACACACTTTTTGATTTCTTCTTTCACATAGTTATTGGTCTTGTGTTCTTTGGATGATATTTTGAGGAGTCTTCTGTGGCACTTGTTCTCGAATGCTTGGATTCTCCTCTCTAACTCTGCTGTCAGAGTCCATGATTCACAGCCATAATTATAGGAGGATGGATATCACGAGGGATTTGTAGAGGTGGTATTTGGTGCAGAAGCTGATGTTGTTGCTTCTGATGATCCTCTGGAGTCTGACTAGAGCAGATGTTGCTGTTGCAATGCGAGCTTTCACTTCATTGTTTGATGTGTCATCTTTTGTTAGGATGGAGCCTAAGTATTTGAATTGGCTCACCTCTTCTAGTATTTCTCCATTCATCTTTATTTCCGTGATGTCATTACTCGCGCTGTTGACCATGATCTTTGATTTCTCTGTACTGACCTCCATGCCGTATGCGCTCGCTCGATCTGTTAAATTGTCTGTGAGGATTTGCAGTTCTTTTTTGCTGCTGCCCATGAGGTCAATGTCATCTGCAAATCTGAAGTTGCAAAGGGGTCTTCCACCAATGGAGATGGACGTGTGGTGGTTTTGCAGTGTCTCTGTCATGGTGTTTTCGAGGAAGAGGTTGAAGAGTACAGGTGAGAGAAGGCAGCCCTGGCGAACCCCAACCGTGGTCTTGAAGAACTTGCCCACGTGATTGTTCATGAAAAGTGCACTTTTTGCGTTCTCGTACAGAGCCTTGATGACTTCAATTAGGCAGCTGTCAATGTTGAAGTGCCTGAGTACTTGCCAGAGGCCGTCATGCCATACCCTGTCAAAGGCCTTTTTGAAGTCTATGAAATTGTGGTACAAGTCTTTTTGGTGTTGGAGATGCTTCTCTATCAGGATTCTCAGATTGAAAATTTGTTCCATTGTGCTGCGTTTTGGTCTAAAGCCCGCTTGTTCTTCTGCCAGGAGTTTTTCTGCTTGGTTTTTCAGTCTATTGAGGACTACATGCAGCATGATCTTGCTAGGATGACTTATGAGACTGATGGTTCTGTAGTTCTGGCATTGCTTGAGGTTTCCTTTCTTTGGCAGGGGTATTACAAGAGACTGTGTCCATTCTTTTGGCCATTCTTTGGTGTCATGGGTCTTCTGACAAAGTTCTGTGAATCGCCTTGCTGTTTCATTCCCTCCATTTTTTATGAGTTCAGCTGGGATGTTATCGATTCCAGGGGACTTCCACTTCTTCAATTGTTTAATAGCTGCATCTACTTCACACCTTAGTATTGGTGGGTCTTTATCTTGGTGTTCAGGGGGTTTGTCAGAAACTATGTTGGTATCTGGGCGTAGTGGGTAGTTATACAATCCCTCACAGTATTCTGTCCAACGTTGGAGGATGGCATTGTTTTCCGTTAAAAGATTTCCTTCTTTGTCTTCAATAACAGAGGCTTTAGGCTGTGTGGTTTTCGTTAGTGCTTTCAAAGTGTCGTAAGCTGTTTTGCTGTTTCCCTTGGCCATTCCAGCTTCGATGTTGTTGCATTGTTCTTCTATTATATATATAATATTGGCATCCTTCAGTCACGTAAGACTATGGAATTACCCTCTAGGTGTTAATTCTGGTACAGCGTCAGTTGTGGCTGGCCAGTCTCACACGGGATAACAGTCCCTATGTCAGAGGGTACAGGTGAAGTCTGACGCTGGTCTGTCTGCCTGGTCTGCAGCCTTTCTCGTTCTCTTTGCCTCGTGCTGCTGAGCAAGTGTCTGTTCGATATTTGGAGAGACCTTTTTGCACAGTCTGTCTCCAGGCTGACTGCTCGAGGGCTATTGCTTCCCAGTTGTTCTGGTCGATGTTCAGGACTTTTAAGTCCCTCTTGCACACATCTTTGAACCACAGCTGTGGTCTGCCTGTGGGACGTTTTCCCTGCACAAGTTCTCCATAGAGGAGGTTTTCAGGGATCCGTGTGTGTGTGTGTGTGTGTGTGTGTGTGTGTGTGTGTGTGTGTGTGTTGTGTGTGTGTGTGTGTGTGTGTGTGTGATTTTATTTATTTATCCTTTTATATCGAGGATAACAGAATAAGCAATTATGTGCTTTTTTTCATCTGGTCCCCGTGCGTATGCAGTTTTTGTAAATATTGTCATCTGTTCCCATGTGTGTGTGTGTGTTGTGTGTGTGTGTGTGTGTGTGTGTGTGTGTGTGTGTGTGTGTGTGTGTGTGTGTGTGTGAATCTTTCATTGCCTGGATAGTGGATAAGCACTCATATGCTGTTTTTTGGACTTTTTTTTTTTTTTTTACATCTAGTCCCTGGGTGAAGGCTGGTTTAAAAAAAATGTCATCCATTCCCACTGGCACACAATAGCCTACACTTCCGAAAGTTGGAACAGGTTTTAACGAGTCAGCACAGTGTGTGTGTGTGTGTGTGTGTGTGTGTGTGTGTGTGTGTGTGTGTGTGTGTGTGTGTGTGTGTGTGTGTGTGTGTGTGATGTAATTAGGTAAATGATAATGACTGACAGGACGAGAGAGAGAGAGAGAGAGAGAGAGAGAGAGAGAGAGAGAGAGAGAGAGAGAGAGAGAGAGAGAATTCAATTGTGCATACGAGTGCCCCACCTCTTTATATATATATATTTTTTTGTTAGGTCTCATCATGTACTTTAATGTGGCATGATATACTATGTTATAACCCTCGTTGTGTGTGTGTGTGTGTGTGTGCGTGTGTGTGTGCGTGTGTGTGTGTGTGCGTGCGTGCGTGTGTGTGTGCATGCGCGCGCGCGCGCATCCGTGCGTGCGTGCATGTTTTTTTTTTGGTTTAGATTGGATTGTATTGCTTTTTACGATTTTTTGTTTATCGTTTTTATGTATATATGGCGGGTGACCACTTGAATTTCTCTTTTCATTGAGATGATGGAGTGTTGGTATTGGTATTGTTATAGGTATTATCTTGTAATGTGTGCGAGGTAATGGTTGTATACTGTGCTGTGTTATTCTTCTGAATAAATGTTTTTTGTATTTACTGATTTATGTACGGCTTGTAAAATACACGAATTTCTCTGTGATATAATAAAGTTTTTGAATTGAATATTATCTTCGTTCATTAATTCAACTTGGGTTCTCTTATCACTGTCTTCATCCTATCCAGCTTTGGTCTGTTTTTACATTGTGTGTATGTTTTCTTTTGTTGTGTTGTTATTGTGTTCCTTTGTACGATGATGATGATGTTGTTTTTGTAATGGATCTAAATCTTGAAGAAATATGAATTCACGTTATTTAATCTGGGGGATAGAATGTGTTCAACCTGTTTTCTTTTAATTAAAAAAGACAAAACAAAAAACCTGTCTAGAGGTTGAGAAGTTATGATTTTAATGAGATAGCTATATTTCTGTCTGTCTGTCTGTCTGTCTGTCTGTCTGTCTGTCTGTCTCTCTCTCTCTCTCTCTCTCTCTCTCTCTCTCTCTCTCTCTCTCTCTCTCTCTCTCTCTCTCTCTCTCTCTCTCAGCACGTTAATTCCTTTATTTTAGGTTATGTTGTATTCGCTCAAATTTAAAATATCAGTACATCATTTTCATTCCCATCGGTCATCATGCAATGTGTTGTGTTTTCGTTACTTTCATTTTCATTTGTTTTTATTTCTCGTTAGCATGTGCGAGATTTGACATCTTTTGGTGATTACCCAGCATGCAGTTGGATTCGGTTAGATAAAAAATAGGGAATGGAACCACTGAGCAAGAAACACAATAAAACAATATAGACTTTCAACTCCAAGTGTCCTTGCCTAGTTCTACTGTACGAATCCCCTTTAGTCTTGGCTACCTAGACACAACATTGGCGATGAGGATAAAAAAGAAAAAAAAAGACAGGTATGGCTAGTTTACCCAGTTTTCCATCTTTCTCAGTACATACTGAAGAACAATCTGCCGGTGTGGTGTCCAATGGAAAAAATGGATTGATCATTTCGAAAACATGCTGTGTGCATTGGACATTGACTCTGACAAAAAGAAGAAAGCAATGCTACTCCATTACGTATGTACTAAATTTATGACAGTTTCACAGATGAACAGAAAGGGATCGGGGCAGTCCAGCAGGTAGAAGGGCATAACATACCAGGAGAATACGAAGTGCTGAAGAAATCTCTCACAGACTACTTCACACCAAAGCGAAATACATCGTATGAAGTCTTCAAGTTTAGGCAGGCAACACAGAATGTGGGTGAGTCCATGGACTCTTTTCATACCAGACTTAGGACCCTAGCTGCCACATGCGACTTCCATAACACAGACTGTGAAATCCTTTCCCAAATCCTACAAGGGTGCTCTTCCTCCAGAGTGAGACGGAAGGCCCTGAAAGATAATATGACCTTGGCCAACGTATTTGCTGAAGCCCGTGCCTCAGAATTGTCCAACGCTCGAGCAGCGGAGATAGAACAGGCATGCAGCAGTGGTGCGTCATCAGTGAATGCAGTCAAAGGAGGGCCAGGCCGTCGACACAGCACGACTGGACCCCAAACCTCCAGGAATCAACAGGGAGCCCATAGTGACTCAGACCATTCATCAAGATACGACAGAGGTGGACAAAACAACAGCAGAGGTTCTTGGAGACAACCCAGGGGCAGCATTGATCGCCAACAACGATGCAGATACTGTGGTGGAAATTTACCACATCTCAGCAGATGCCCAGCAAGAGGCAAAGAGTGCAGCGCCTGTCATAAAATTGGACATTTTGCCAAAGTTTGTGAGTCCACGGCAAGAGTTCGACACCTCGAATTCACCACAACTGACCAGCAAGAAGATAGTACATCAAGTGAGGAAGTATTCACCCTTACTTCACAAAGAAAAGCCAGCCCCATGGTCAGCGCTGAAATTTTCCAGACCCCAGTCAACTTTCTTGTAGACACGGGAGCCACCGTCAACATCCTCAACACAGACCCCCTTGACTGTAAAAGGACACTTCACAACAGATGTGTGTTTCAAAGACGTGACTAGGACAGCTACTTTCCATGTGGTGGACATAGACCAGACCAATGCTGTAAACATACTGAGCGCTGCAACTGCCCAGGCAATGACCATGATTCAATATGCGTTCATAGCCTCCACAACCAGACTACCCCCGATGGCCGAAAAATACAACAATTTATTCAACAGCGAACTTGGACGAATCAAAGACATCTGCATCAAACTCCACATTGATGAGAATGTCGCTCCAGTAGCCCACAGACACAGGAGAATACCTTTTCATGTCCGCAGAGATGTAGAGAAGGAGCTTGACAGACTCAAAGCGATGGACATCATCGAAAAAGTTGATGGACCTACCCCATGGGTCAGCCCGATCGTTGTAGTCCCAAAGAAATCAGGCGGAGTTCACATGT
Source organism: Stramonita haemastoma (assembly GCA_030674155.1). NCBI lineage: Eukaryota > Metazoa > Mollusca > Gastropoda > Neogastropoda > Muricidae > Stramonita > Stramonita haemastoma. The sequence goes on from CM060350.1 coordinate 11,286,791, forward strand.
GCATCGACATGCGGGAAGCAAACAGAGCCATCAAGCGAGAAAAACACCTGATGCCTACTCTTGATGATCTCATCTCCGACCTGAATGAATCTACAGTGTTCAGCAAACTAGACATGAAGAACGCCTACCATCAGCTGGAGCTGGACGAGTCAAGCCGCTACATCACCACGTTCACCACTCATGCTGGCCTAAGGCGCTACAAAAGACTGCTTTTTGGTGTGAATGCAGCCTCCGAAATTTTTCAGACAGCTATCGACGAACTTCTACACGACATTCCCAGAACAGAAACCTCTCTGATGACATCATCGTCCATGGCAAGACCCAAGCTGAGCATGACCGCAGCCTGCACACCACACTGCAGCGACTCAATGAAAAGGGGGCAAAGCTTCAAAAGGACAAGTGCGTGTTTTCTGTGCCAGAACTGTCCTTCTTTGGCCGTGTGTTTGGAAAAAAAGGCATCAAACCTGACCCTGAGAAAATCAAAACCATCTCTGAATCTCCTGCACCAACCAATGTCAGCGAAGTCAGATCCTTCCTGGGAATGACGCAGTACATCTCCCGCTTTGTCCCAGGCTATGCCACCCTGACAGAACCCCTCAGACTCCTCACGTGTAAGAAGACAACATGGAAAGGGGGACAGGAGCAACACCATGCCTTCAACAAGCTGAAGCAATGCCTCGTGAGCACCGAGGTGATGGCATACTTTGATCCAGCGGAACTCTCTACAATCCTTGTTGATGCAAGCCCAGTAGGACTTGGTGCCATCCTGACTCAGAGGGGAAGGGTCATCAGCTAACTGACGCCAACGGAACAGCGCTACTCACAGACAGAAAAGGAGATGCTGGCTGTGGTGTAGGGGGTGGAGCACTTCCACCTATACCTTTTTGGTGCTCGCTGCACCTGATGACTGACCACAAGCCCCTGCTAGGCATGATCAACAGCCAGAAACCTGCCACTGCGCGTGTTGAACACTGGCACCTTCGCCTCATGCCCTACAACGTCAACCTTGTCTACTCACCAGGCAGAGATGACTTGAACCCCGCTGACTTCATCAGTCGTCACCCTCAGTCTACTCCCCTTCGTGAAAACACTGGCGAAGACTATGTCAGATACATTGCCAGGCATACAGTGCCAAAATCGATGAAGAAGTGCGGACAGCCCCACAAAATGATGAAACTCAAAAAAAAAGAGAGTAGTGATGTGTCAAGAGTTTCAGCCTTTTTTTTCTTCTAAATATGTTTCCTGTTTATTCTCAGGGAGTTCTACTTCAGCCCCGAAAACCTGTACAAAGATCTGTTCCTCCGGAGCTGGATGGACAGTGATGGCTGGGTCCCAGTGGGGATTCTAGCAACCTTCCCCAAGATGATCGCGATGGTCAGCGATCAGCCCTACAGCCAAATACACCGACTGACCCTCTTTTTATTTAATCAGTTTTATTCATAATAATCCTGCCATGGCCCCCACTTCTTCTCTGATTCTGGTCCATCCACCTGGAGTGACTTACCTTTTGTCTCTCTCTCTCTCTGTCACATATGTCTATTATTTGTCTGTGTGTGTATGGTTACCTATGTGTTTATGTATTTGTCTGTCTGCTTTCTTTGTTTGTCTTACCCAGGTTGCTGTAAAAAAAAAAAGTAACCACATAATGGTCTCTGCTGACCAGAACTACACACAGCCAGCCAAAAATCAGAGATTCTGATCTTTACCTTGCAAGATGAGGCTGTACTGAGGAACCTTTACTTAGCCAGCAATTAAGGATGCTGACCTTTACAAAGTGCAGATATTTGATCTAGCCACGTCTTTATACAACTTCTCAGCAACAACAGCATGGTCTGACAGTGGGAATCCAAGCACCATAACAGAGGCTGTATGAATACTAGATATTACCACTATGGGCAAAGTACATGCAACAGATGGTTTCGATCACCCCTAAAACTTACAGAACGTTGCCACAATTCACAGGTGTGGATCTAAATTTAGATCCACCACGCTGCCATTGGCAGTTCTGATTGCATGGGAAGTAATCTAATTACCGCCCCTCACATCTATCACCACTGACTTTGTGCTGCATCCAGGCACAGTGGGTACTGACCAGCGTATCTGACGCTCAAATCAGTAGCCCCAAGTTCTTTCCATCCTGTCCCCGAGGCCACTTTGTAACAGAGTGCAGATATTTGATCTGCCACGTCTCTGTACAACTTATCCACGACAGCATGGTCAGACAGTGGGAATGTGGCCTCTAAAAAGAGGCTGCATAAATACTACATTTTACCATTAAGGGCAAAGTGCAAGGCTTGTCTTGGGAAAGTATTAATTTTTCACAAATGATGATAATAAAACAAAAATACATTTCTGTGCAGAAAAATGAATAAAAGGTTCATAAAATACACGTCAATGCGTGAACCAAACGAACAAGGACTAGCAGACAACAAAGTTTTCAAGAAGGTAAAACTATTAATTTGGCACATGGGTTATAAGTTTCCGGACTTCTCTGGATCGTAAAAGTTGGATGGATTTTTTACATTCAGAGTTAAAACACAGAACGATGCCAAAATGTTGCATTGAACCGGGTGTCATAGATGAAAGCAAAGCTGGTAGGCTGTAATAACCAAGTAGCTAAAGAAACAGTGTTTTATTATTTTTCTGAGTGTTTGACAAAACACTTCGGTCTGCAAAGGAAGGAAAGGTTTTTGTCAACGCCTTATGAATTTATGCCGCATGTCGTTTGTTTGTTGTTGTTGCTTTTAGATGTTTTTAATGAGGGGTTATTAGGGAGGAGGGGGGTTGTTGATTTTTTTCTTTTTGTTATTTGTTCTTTGTTGTGGTGATTTTTTGTAGTTGTATTTGTATATTTCTTGTATTGAAGTAATCCATGATAAGGACGAGGACTGAGTTGAAATAGCATAAAGGTAAAGATAAAGGTGTCCCATAACCTAGGCGGTTGTAGGGGAGCCAGGTATTAGAGACCTCAGCTTCTCTAGGGGCCAGCATGTTGAGGGCGGCGCCCATCTCCTCTCCCTCGCTGTTTTACCTTCCCTGACCCTAAAGAAGACAGGTACCCATTGACAGCTGGGTGAACTGGGGGACTGTACTGAAGCCAAGGCGGCAAACAGTCACCCATCCAACTGGTAACCATGCTCGAGGCTGTGTTTTCATACAATGTTTTGTTTTTGACTTACAAGTCAGTAAATTTTTCTTGCACACAGTTCTCATATCAGAGAGCGCGAACGCGCGCTTGTGTATATGTGAGTGACTTTTGAGTGGTTTTTTGTGGTTGTTTTTGTTGTTATTGTTGTTGCATGTATTGTCTATAGGCATATTTTATTTTTAAGGCTGTTTTAATCATGTCAGTTGATTAATGTTGGTGAAATGTTTTTTTTGTTTTTGTTTTTCTTTTGTTTTTTTTGTTTTGTTAGGGTTTTTTGGGGGTGGTTTGGGTTTTTTTTTCTTTAGATAGATGGCTGATGAAATAAAGCAAATCAATGCTTATTCCATGTACCATCTGGAAATAAAAAATTTGATTTGATTTGATCACCAGTTTTGTCTGAGTCTGTCTTTGTTTCTGTCTTGTATGAAGAACACGTGTGCAATCTCTTCTTGGACTTTGCTTGTTTTGGCAACTGGATTGAAAACAACAAGCAACAACAAGTAACACTAACAACAACAACAAGTACATTTAAACATGCTTTTATTTCTTGCACTGGATTGAAAACAAGCAGCAGTAGTAGCAGCAGCAGCAGCAGCAGCGACAACAGCTACTACAGCAACAGAAACAACAGCAACAGCAACAACAACAACAACAACAACAACAACAGCAACATTTAAACATACTTTTATTCCTTGCTCTTATGACGACATCTTCATCTCGATTTCATTTCCTGGGGATGCCAGGGGCCTGTCAGTATAAACAGCATCCCCACCGTCTGGAAATTCTGTGCTAAGAATTCCCTCTTTTCTATCCCTCTCTTTCTTTCTGCCTTGTACCTTTTCTTCTTGTCACCTCATTCTTGTCTGTTTTCTGCCTTTTTGGTCCATTCTCCTGCCTTTTATTCAGAAAGATTTAAAACATAAAAATTCTCTTCCATGTGGAAGTCGGATGCGCTGGGCCTAACTTGTCAGGCGCTTAACGGCAGCATAACGCATTTTGTCTCATGTGACAGATAACAGTGGCTGCTATCTGAGTGTTTGGTTGAGAAGAAAATCTCCATTTTAGATAGGAATATGTTTATCAGTATTCCAAAAACATATTATCACATTAGCCTAATAAATAAAAAGTAAACGAGTGGTTGGACTCTGCGTACGTCATTATATTTCCATACATCCATATTTCTGTTACGTTGATATTATACATACCACAACAATGGTAAAATCGCTTCCTATTACTGTTCTGCTTGAAAGGTCAGTTTGATCTAACTTCGTTTGAAAAAAAAATTCCAAGTGTATTCGGCTAAAGTGATTTGTTTTCGTTCCTCACAGCAAACTTGTTTCAGAAGACTGGGAAGTTGAGCTAGAAACCAGTGAAAGTCATCAGACAACTTTGCTAGAAAAACAACAACAACAACAAAACAATGACGATGGTGATGGGGATAACAACAAACGTAATAACTATAATGATCATCATAAATTACAACCATGACAATAACCATGGTAACAATAATAATAACGGCAATGATGATAATGATAAATCAACTCTGCTCACTAACATTTTACCATCATTATTTCTAAAAGGTATCGAGTTGTAATGCATTTTCGAGCAGAGAAAATATTGATATATGATATACCCCTAAAGAAAAAAGAATGAGAGTGAAATATTCAGGGAAGTAACTCTCCTCAGTAGGCATCAAGATTTATCACTCTACACTTGAAAGAAAATTTGATAAAAGGATGATACCCTCTCCCTCCCCTTTCCATACGTATTATTTCCAGTAGGCTATAAATATACCATTCCAAATTTTCATCCTTGCCAATAAAGCAGTCCGCTTTTGAGTCAAGCACAAAGCAGAATGTTGTGTATATATATATATATATATATATATATATATATATATATATATATATATATATATATATATATATATATATATATAAAAGGTAAAGGTGTCCCATAACCTAGGTGGTCGTAGGGGAGCGAGGCATCAGAGACCTCAGCTTCTCAAGGGGCCAGCATATTAAGGGCAGCACCCATCTCCTCTCCCTCGCTGCTTTACCTTTCCTGACCCTAAAGAGGACAGGTACCCATTGACAGCTGGGTGAACTGGGGGGACTGTACTGAAGCCGAGGCCTGCAAGCGGTCACCCATCCAACTGGTAACCACGCTCCTGGTAACCACACTGGATGCTGCTTAACTTGACAGGGGAAAGCTAGCCCTCTAACCACTTAGCTGTCCCCCCCCCCCCCATATATATATATAGAGAGAGAGAGATCTATATATATAGATAGATATATAGATAGATATATAGATATATAGATATATATAGATGTGTGTGTGTGTGTGTGTGTTGTGTGTGTGTGTGTGTGTGTATTCCTTTTACCTGTGGGGGCCTAAATGATCTGACAATGTTTGGGTAACCCTCAGCTGAGCTGACCTCTCCAGCTGTATATAAGAAATGACCTTCTGCATCCTTATGGATCCTCAAACATATGGGCACAAAGGTTTCATAGCAAATAATTCTACTTCTTTTTTTTTGCAACAATATTCTACAGTATATTATCTTTCTTTTCTTAATATCACATTTTGGTGGCAGCATTGGTAGGCTAGAGGATTATCATATTATTCCCGTGAGAGCAAAAACACCTCTGCATTTTCAAGAGGTCTTTCCCCATAGGGTACCATGGATGCTGAAATTCATGTAGAATCCAGTTCTCTGGTGATGACTCACTAAGGAATCGAAACCAATATTTCACACTCACATCATGATATCTTTCTTGAAGTCATAAATCAGATTTTCGAAAATAGTAATGCAGTGGTGAATTGAATAAAATTGTCGGGCTATCTGCTCATATGTTCTCTAAATCTCTTAGAGATACAGATCACCAGAAACTAACACACCTCTGATGAAACTCAGAGGTAGGCTGATCGCTGACCAGCTTAATCATTCTGGGGAAGTAAGAAATAATTCCCACTGGTGACCAGCTTAATCATTCTGGGGAAGTAGGAAATAATTCCCACTGGCACCCACCCATCGCTATCCATCCAACTCCTCAGATAAAGATCTCGAAAGATGTTTTTAGAGCTGAAGTACAACTCCTTCAGGAGAGATGCGAAACATCTTCAGATAAAGTTTAAAACTCTGACATACATCTTCAGAAAATATCTGAAGCTTTTGACATACACAGATAACAAGATATCAGAAAGTCATATATATATATATATATATATATATATATATATATATATAATACAATACATACATACAAAAACTCTTTCAGAAAAGGCTGAAACTCTTATTTATGCATAGGGAGGAGAGGGTTTGGTTCTCCTATCAACCCACTGCTGATATTTTGCCTATGGGTAGAGAGGGGGTTTTCTATGTGCTTTATAAATCCAGATGGTTGTTTGTCATGCTGTTGTAAGTAGGCAGTGACTTTTGCTTCAGAACTAAATTGATATTCTAAAACAAAGGTTGATTCAAAGGATCTTTGCTATAGATTATAGATCTTGTACTTTACAACGTGAAAAAGCAAACTTATATGGAACTAGATTTACTAAGTTGTGATTGAATATATATATATATATATATATATATATGTGTGTGTGTGTGTGTGTGTGTGTGTGTGTGTGTGTGTGTGTTTGGGAAACTGGGCAGAAGTTTTTTTTATTATAGTGGAGATACCTTGCCCACAGTGCACCCCCACTCTCTCGACCAAGAGAGCATAAGGACAGTCAGCGTTGGAGGTGTTCTCCAAAGGCCAACTAGCCTCCTGGGCTGCAGTACATAATGTCTGTGCAAATCAAGCCTCCTTGTCAAAGAGTCATAGATCTAGTCGATCACTAAAGACTTGAGCTGTAAAGTGGAATTCTATGAGTGGGAAAGAAAGCCACTGATTATACAGCCTCTCACTTTGCTGTTGCCCCCAGCATGGATGGTTCAATCAAGAACTGCTAAAGCCCAGGCGCTAAGGGCAGTGTAACATATATAAGATAAAATTCAATTTCTTTCAACAAAAAATTTCTGGTAGACTGCAAGAATATGTATTAACTTGCATGAATGCCATAACATGCATGCTGTTGCTTAAGTGTCTTGCCTTAGGTTACCACAGAGTCAAAATATTGTAAGAGGTGTATACACTTCAGTATACTGTTAATTATCGTCTCAGTACGCTACAAATCATGACATTTAAATATAACTCTTTTATACCATGCTTCTTACCAGAGGTAAAGCTTTCTATACATACACACAGTACACAACGAGAAAGGTCAAAATAACGAGAAAGGCAGAACAGAGAGAGGAATGGAGGGAACTGGTTGTCAAGTCTTCAGGGGTGCCCCCACGGTCGCCATACTGAGGGATAGAAAGAAGAAAAGAAAAAGACCCCTCATACTCCCTCCCTCTCCACCCCCCTCCTTCCCTTAGGCTCCCCTCCCTCTCCACCCCCCCCCCTTCCTTCCGTTACTGCTTCCCTCCCTCTCCAATACCCAAAAGGACCTTTGCAAACAAAACAAAACAAAACAAAAAGAAACAAGTCTGTCTTGTAGGACTTTTGGTAGTTTTGTTTTTCTCAGGATGTGTATGTGTGGAGGGGGTGGGGGAGAGTTTTGTTTTCACTTTAAAGCCACTACCATAATTCCTGATCTAGATTACTATAAATAAATAAATAAATAAATAAATAAATAAATAAATCCATATCTAGATATAAATCAATCAATCAATCAATCAATCAATCAATCAATTAATCAATCCATATCTAGATAACTTTGCCCTTTGTTTGCTTTACAAGGTTTAGAGCTCTAAAAACTACGCATATATTATTATTATCATTATCATTATCATCATCATTATTATTATTATTATTATTATTATTATTATTATTATTATTATTATTATTATTATTATTATCATTATTATTATTATTATTGTTGTTGTTGTTACTGCTGTCGCTATTTTTATTATTAAAAATAATATCATCATCATCATCATCATCATCATCATCATCATCATCATCATCATCATCATCATCATCATCTTCGTAACTAGTAGTAGTAGTAGTAGTAGTAGTAGTAGTAGTAGTAGTAGTAGTAGTAGTAGTAGTATTTGTTGTTGTTGCTGCTGTTCTTTTTCTTGTACATTCCGTAGAGGATCTTGTAGATTTTTTTTTTGGGGTGGGGGGAGAACTGTTGGAACTGAAAGTTGTCACAGGCTTTGCCTGCAATGACGTCATTTTGGTCACTGACATCATCAATTTGTTTCTTTTTTGTTCTTGTTTTGTTTGTTTCTAAGCTGCTATCTGAGAAATAAATGTATTCTCTGTTGCCGATAATTATTGATCAGTATTTGATAATTTGTTCATGTTAGTTTTCATGGTTTCAATTAATGGAGCAGCACACCATAAACTTTCAGCTTGTCGCTATGATTCCAAAATGCTGTTGTGTTTTCAATGTGAATTCTCATTTCTGAATAAAATCTGTTTAAATCAATAGATAAACTCGTGATTATGAATATCAACACAATATTCGTTTATTCATATTAATTTATGACTAGCACTAGCTGAGAGACCTTTGAATGAGACTATAAACCAGGTCGTGCGTACAAACTCAGCAGAACGTCTTACACGTTAAAACTTGTTCCGCTTTTCATAAGAGTAGGCCATTGTGTGCCGGTGGGATGATAACAACATGCACAGAATGGCACGTACAGGGAAGGGGGGGGGGGTCTGGGTGGAAGGTAGGGGGTGGAGCGCATGAATGCGTATTCCTATTGGTGGCTGACCTCATATCTTCACTTTCCATTTTGAGTCTAGATTTAGGCTGTGATCTGAGAATTCATTAATGTAATTATTCTCTGCAGCAGATATATTATCAATCAGTAATTTATCATTCATGATCACGGATATCAACATAAAATATTCATTTATTCCTATTGTATTCATAGCTACACGCTGGCTGGCTAGAGATACGGAAGAAAATCCCTCTATCAATCTATAGTGGTCAGAACATTGCGCTGGCAATTTGAAGACCCGGGTTCGAGTCCGGTCAAGGAAATTTTCTTCCTGGAGTTAACATCAGTGCTGACTCCACTCTCCCCAAAAGTCCTTCGGATGAGACTTTAAACCGAGGCCCCGTGTGCGAACGCACGCAGAACATCTTGCGCACACGTTAAATCCTGTTCCGCTTTTCGTAAGAGTAGGCCATCGTGTGCCGGTGGGAACAGATGACAATATTTACAAAACTGCATACACACGGGGACCGGATGAAAAAAAAGCACATGATTGCTTATTCTGTTATCCTCGATATAAAAGAATAAATAAATAAATAAATAAATAAATAAATAAATAAATAAATACAGGAATGACAACCCTCTCTCCTTTCGCCAAAATTCTTTATTTTACAATTTGAAATCGTGCAGTGTGTGTGTGTGTGTGTGTGTGTGTGTGTGTGTGTGTGTGTGTGTGTGTGTGTGTGTACAGAGTGGGAACAAAGCCCCCCCCCCCCCCCCCCCCCCTCCTAGCCCCCAGCCAAGCATGTATCTCCCAGAATCAGATTTTTCTTTTTTTCATTCATCTGTCAAAGGTTCACACAATTTGATTTTCTTAATTGTATCAAATTATAGATCTATGCATCGAGAGGCCAACATTTTCGGTGAAAATTGCTAAAACTTGTTTTCCCTGTGGGCTTTGCCCCCCTGGGCTCGGACTGAGGGAGGACCCCCAGACCCCCCTTGCCCCGCCCTCCCCCCCCCCTTGCCCCGCCCTCCCCCCCCCCCCTCCCTTATCAAGTAATAGGTCTGGCCCTGGTGTGTGTGTCCGTCAGTCAGTCAGTCGCAGAGTTTACTGTCTTACCACACATAAGGTACATGAAGACAAGCAATAAAAGAAGGGAGTTAAGAGGGTTAAGAAAAGTGTGTGTTAAAAGGAAGGGTTAAATCCCTTTATTCTAGCCGTAATTATGGCTTATATTTTAAAAAGTCCACTCAGGATATCTCTAGTAGTGCATAAGAACCCCCATGGTCACCGTTAAAAAAATCTAAACATTACTAAGCTAACACATAGAGGACCAGTGTGTGTGTGTGTGTGTGTGTGTGTGTGTGTGTGTGTGTGTGTGTGTGAGTGTGTGTGTGTGTGTGTGTGTGTGTGTGTGTGTGTGTGTGTGTGTGTGTGTGTGTGTGTGTGTGAAAGTTAAATTTTTATTAACAAATGGTACATTGAGTAGGCAAAACACTTGCTTTTTTCTCATCAAGCTGTGTGTGTGTGTGTGTGTGTGTGTGTGTGTGTGTGTGTGTGTGTGTGTGTGTGTGTGTGTGTGTGTGTGTGTGTGTGTGTGTGTGCCTGCGTGCATCTGTGCGTGCATGCGTGTGTTTTGTGTGTGTGTGTGTTTTGAGTAGATATAAAATCTATTAGTGGTCTTATTTGTGAGCAGTCATACACGTAAATAATTCAAATGCTTTGCTTTGTTTGCTCTACAAGATTGAGCCCTATAAAAGTTCCATATAATTGTTATCATTGTCAAAAGTGAAGCCACTATCACCAAATCAATACTAATTAATGCCAAGAGCTAGGGTTCTGAGGCCAGGTGCTGAAGCACAGGGCTTGGCTTGGTGTAGGCCTAGTCACGAGAACACACGCAGAACATCTTGTGCACACGTTAAATCCTGTTCCACTTTTTGTAAGAGTAGGCCATCATGTGCCGGTGGGAACAGATGACATTTATAAAACTGTATACACGCGGGGACTGGATGTAAAAAAAAAAAGCACATGAGTGCTTATTCCATTATCCTCCACATAAAAGAATAACTAACTAACTACCTAACTACCTAACTAACTAACTAACTAGCTAACTAACTAACTAACTAACTAACTAACTAACTAACTAAACAGCACTACTACCCTGTAGGCTAATCATGATTGCCGCTAGATACTGCTGATTACGGATACAGTTCCCTGTGTAGGCTGTGTAGGCCTAGTCATGAGACACTGTTACAGTGGTGTACTCATGATTGCCACTAGATACTGCTGATAACCGATACAGTTCGCTGTGTAGGCCTAGTCACGAGACAACGTTATGGTGTACTCATGATTGCCGCTAGATACTGCTGATTACAGATACACTTCGCTGTGTAGGCCTAGCCACGAGACAATGTTATGGTGTACTCATGATTGCCGCTAGATACTGCTGATTACAGATACACTTCGCTGTGTAGGCCTAGTCACGAGACAATGTTACAGTGGTGTACTCATGATTGCCGCAAGATACTGCTGATTATGGATACACTTCGCTGTGTAGGCCTAGTCACAAGACAATGTTACAGTGGTGTACTCATGATTGCCGCTAGATACTGCTGATTTCACTGTGTAGGCCTAGTCACAGAAAATGTGTGGTGTACTCATGATTGCCGCCAGGCCTAGTAGGTCTACAGTTCTGATACCCATAGTCACCATTGCCCATACAGTTCGCTAAATGATTGCCGAAACAGTTTGCTAAAGCTATGGTGGCATAGACACCATTGCCGATACAGTTCGCTAAATGATTGCCAAAACAGTTTGCTAAATGCTATGGTAGCATACATACCATTGTGATACAGTTTGCTAAATGATCACGGGGGAACAATTTGCTAAATGCTATGGTAGTATACACACCATTGTGATACAGTTCGCTAAATGATTGCCAAAACAGTTTGCTAAATGCTATGGTAGCATACATACCATTGTGATACAGTTTGCTAAATGATCACGGGGGAACAATTTGCTAAATGCTATGGTAGTATACACACCATTGTGATACAGTTCGCTAAATGATTGCCAAAACAGTTTGCTAAATGCTATGGTAGCATACACACAATTGCGATACAGTTTGCTAAATGATCTCCGAAACAATTTGCTAAATGCTATGGTAGCCTAGACACCATTGGGATCACTAAATGATCACCGAAACAGTTTACTAAATGCTATGGTAGCATACACACAATTGCGATACAGTTCGCTAAATGATCTCCAATTTGCTAAATGCTATGGTAGCATAGTCACCATTGCCGATACAGTTCGCTAAATGATTGCCAAAACAGTTTACTAAATGCTATGGTAGCATACACACAATTGCGATACAGTTCGCTAAGTGATTGCCAAAACAGTTTACTAAATGCTATGGTAGCATACACACAATTGCGATACAGTTCGCTAAATGATCTCCAGTTTGCTAAATGCTATGGTAGCATACACACAATTGCGATACAGTTCGCTAAATGATCTCCAAAACAGCTTGCTAAATGCTTTGGTAGCATACACACCATTGCATACAGTTGGATAAATGATCTCCGAAACAGTTTGCTAAATGCTAGGGTAGCATAGACACCATTGTCAATACAGTTCGCTAAATGATTGCCGAAACAGTTTGCTAAATTTTAATGCTGTGGTAGCATAGACACCATTGCAGCGCTAAATAATTGCCGAAACAGTTTGCTAAATGCTATGGTAGCATAGACACCATTGCCAATATAGTTCGCGAAATGATTGCCGAAACAGTTTGCTAAATGCTATGGTAGCATACACACCATTGCTATACAGTTGCTAAATGATCACCCAAAAACGTTTGCTAAATGCTATGGTAACCCACACACCATTGTGATCACTAAAAGATTGCTGAAACAGTTTGCTAAATGCTACAGCCCCCTAGTCTAGTCACCATTGTCTAAAATGCTACATCAGTCAGAGGACATATTTACAGTAGTTACTGTAAATATATTACATCAATTCTCTCCTTAATTTTTTCTCCTTTTTTATTTATTTTTTTATGTTGCAGTTATACAAAATAAGACAACATATGGAGGGTTTTGTTGAGAGAAAGAGAGATATGAATCGTACTTCAACATTCATTCTAACCATAGTATAAACCAGGTCTTTGCATTGCCAGTGGGGTCATTGCTAGTGCAAACACACACCAAGACATCTGGGAACAGGTTAAAACTTTATCTGTCTTTAGAGGAGTAGGCCATTGTGTGCTCAGAATCATTCATACATATGCCACCATTCATCAACAAATTACATATTTTGAATTTAGACGGCATGTACAGACACATCAATGTTGTGATCAATATCCCTGAGAAAAGCAGGAGACTGCAAGAGACAACCAAGGACCAAACCATAAAACCCTGACTGCACCTGTTGAAGCTGCACCTACTGATGTTGCATGTGTTGAAACTGCATCTACTGATATTGTACCTGTTGAAGCTGCACCTACTAATATTACACCTGTTGAAGCTGCACCTGTTGCTGCACCTTATACTGCACTTGATGCTGTACCTGCTGATGCTGTTGCTTCTCTTATGTTGTTGTTGAGATGAGTTAAAAGGCCTTTTAAGTCCTTTGATTCAGCAAGTAGGTCCTTTTAAAATATCACTACGTCTTTTTAAATGCTGAAAAGTCCTTTAAAGTCCTGCTGAATCAAGCAAAAGGGCATGACAGATTGACATGGTACATCTCTTTGAATTCGCAGAAATCTGTGAAAGAAAAACCCTTTAAAAAAAAGAGAAAAAAAAATGAAACCCAGAAAACTAGTCAATCGAGGGAATTAACTCTTTCATGTTGATTACTTCCCTTCAGTTCACTGTTTTACATCATGAGTCATCTCTAGACCTAGGTACTTCAGTGGTGTGTGCTGCCAGAGAGCAATGTTTACATACCAACCAGCAGGCCTACCAGCCTCTCTCTTTCTGTCTATCTGTGGTTCTCTGTCTGTCTGTCTGTCTGTCTGTCTGTCTGTCTGTCTGTCTCTCTCTCTCTCTCACACACACAAACACACAACACACACACACACACACACACACACACACACACACACACACACACACACACACACACACACACACACAGAGTGTGCAACCTCTCCACAACACAGAGACACACGCATGCATGCGCGCGCACACACACACACATATTCTCACACATCACACCACCACACCACATTACACACACACATTCACACACACACACCGCGCGCTCGCGCACATATTCTCACACATCACACACACACACACACACAACACACACACACACTCCACACACACACACACACACACACCACTATGACAGACACAGATACCAGACTGACAAACACACATAATTATGGAACAGATTTTAACGTGTTAGCACAATGTGTGTGTGTGTGTGTGTGTGTGTGTGTGTGTGTGTGTGTGTGTGTGTGTGTGTGTGTGTGTGTGTGTGTGTGTGTGTGTGTGTGTGTGTGTGTGTTTTAAGATTGAACTTTATTACTTTTTTCGAAAAATGTTTCTGTTTATCGTTTTTGTATATATATGACTTGTGACCACTTGAATTCCTCTTTTTATTGAGATGATGGGATGTTGGTGTTGATATTGGTATAGGTATTATCTTGTAATGTATGCGAGGTAATGGTTGTATACTGTGCTGTGTTATTCTTCTGAATAAATTTTTTTGTATTAATTACTGATCCATGTACGGCTTGTAAAATACACGAATTTCTCTGTGATATAATAAAGTTTTTGAATTGAATATTATCTTCGTTCATTAATTCAACTTGGGTTCTCTTATCACTTTCTTCATCCTATCCAGCTTTGGTCTATTTTTACATTGTGTGTATGTTTTCTTTTGTTGTGTTGTTATTGTGTTCCTTTGTACGATGATGATGATGTTGTTTTTGTAATGGATCTAAATCTTGAAGAAATATGAATCCACGTTATTTGATCTGGTGGACAAAACGTGCTCATGTTGTTTTCTTTTAGTTAAAAACAAATAAACAAACAAAAAACCTGTGTACAGATTGAGAAGCTATGATTTTAATAAGGTATTATGCTCTCTCTCTCTCTCTCTCTCTCTCTCTCTCTCTCTCTCTCTCTCTCTCTCTCTCTCTCTCTCTCTCTCTCTCTCTCTCTCTCTCTCTCAGCACATTAATTCCTTTGTGTTAGGTTATGTCGTATTCACTCAAATTCAAACCATATTGTTATATTTGCATGTAGCCAATCAATGGGTGTGGGTGTGGGTGTGTATGTGTGCATACGTGTGCGCGAACATGCGCGAGTGTGTGTGTGTGTGTGTGTGTGTGTGTGTGTTGTGTGAGTGTGTACGCGCACCCGCGCCTACGTGCATGAGTATGTGTGTGTGTGTGTGGGGGGGGGGGGTGGGGGGGGGGGGGGGGGGGGGGGTGGGGGGGGGGGGGGGTTATGGGGTTATCCTCGTCTGCATATGGCATGTCATGTTTGAAAACAGTCATACATGCAAACGTCTCATTCAGTGTGCAAGTTTCAATCTCACAGTGATTCCGGAGTAGGATGAATGAGTCAGAGTTGCATATTCTGGGTGACAGACCCCCAGAGTGTTAAGCTAGGGAACACACAACAACAACAACATCATGATTGAACCTTATTCTTCCCTTTTTGTCAACGCCTTATGAGTTTATGCCGCATGTTTTACTGTAGTTTGTTTGTTTTGTTTTTTATGGGTGTTTTTTTTTTAGATGTTTTTAGTGAGGGGTCTCTCGGGAGGAGGGGTGTTGATTTTTTTCTTTTTGTTCTTTATTCTTTGTTGTTGTTGTTTTTTGTTGTTGTTGTATTTGTGTTTTTCTTGTGTGAAGTGATCCATGATAAGGACGAGGACTGGATGGAAGTAGCATACAGGTAAAGGTAAAGGTGTCCCATAACCTGTGTGGTCTTAGCGGAGCGAGGCGTCAGAGACCTCAGCTTCTCTAGGGGCCAGCATGTTGAGGGCAGCGCCCATCTCCTCTCCCTCGCTGCTTTACCGTCCCTGACCCTAAAGAGGACAGGTACCCATTTACAGCTGGGTGAACTGGGGGACTGTACTGAAACCAAGGCGCGCAAACGGTCACCCATCCAACTGGTAACCACGCTCCACGCTGCTTAACTTGACTGGAGGGGAAGCCAGTGCTCTAGCAACTTAGCTGGTCGAAGTGACAGGTAGTTGCTAATTCTTTGAATTTTTTTTTATGACCCTCGGCTAGAGCTCCCAGGTATGGAGGTTGTGCCAATGTTCAGATTGAGCATCAGCAACCAACTAGCCTATTCAGGTAGCCGCATTCCGTCCGTCTGACTTTGGGGATGATGTTTAAACAACAGTGTGCATGCGGGATTTTTTAAATTATTATTTTGTCATCCGTTCCCACTCACAGGCAAACAATGGCCTACTCTTCCGAAAAGTGGAGCAGGTTTTAATGTGTGCGCAAGATGTCCTGTATGTGTTCACACAGGGGACCTCGATTCATAGTCAAGAGATTCTACATCAATATTTTTTTGTTTTGTTTTGTTTTCATACAATGTTTTGTTCTTGACTTACAAGTCAGTAAAATTTTCTTGCACACACTTCTCATGGCAGTTTTATCAGAGTCTGTCTTTGTTTCTGTCTTGTATGAAGAACATGTGTGCAATCTCTTCTTGGACTTGGCTTGTTTTGGCAACTGGATTGAAAACAAGCAGCAGCAGCAACAACAACAGCAGCAGCAACAACAGCAACAACAGCAAGAACAACAACAGCAACAACACAGCAACAACAACAACAACAACACCACCAACAACAACAATAAAACAACAACAACAACAACAACAATAATATAATAATAATAATAATAATAATAATAATAATAATAAATAATAAATGGAGTTTAAATAACCCCTATATCTTCCAAAAAAGAAATCAAAGCCCTTGCATTCGACCTATACAACAACAATAATTTGAACAAATTCCAATGTGCACACATGCTTGTTTGTTGTTGTTGCTCCACTGTTCATGTGTACATGTATGATTTCTGTGAATGAAATGTTCCTTAATTAAACCATGCATAATTACCTTGATTATGGTATCCCCTCTTTGCTTACTTAAATCAATTTTGTTCAAGACTCATGAATTAAGGTAATCTGCATTAACCTAAAAGGAAAGCAGGATAAGAGATTAAAGGCGAGGGTTGTTTGTTGATTAGCAATCTCTAAATGGAAAAGCTCCCTGCAGTGTCCATAGTACAATCAAGTTGTTCAAGGCTCATGACTAAAGATAACCTCAGTACACAAGATAAGAGATAAGAGTCTGGTCCATAACTCAGTTTTTAATCCCATAGCTAGCTGAGATTATAATACAATCATACAAGAAAGAAGTATGTTTGCTTTGATTAGGCATTGTTGAATTCCTAACACATCACAAACACACACACAACACACAAAACACACACACACACACACACACACAAAACACACACACACACACACAAAATGCATGTACACACACACACACACACACACACCAACACACCACACACACACACACACACACACACACACACACACACACACAACTGTTCGGCATAAAGTAGGCCATCTGTGCTGTGGGAACAATGACAATATTTACACAACTGCATACACAAGGGGACTGGATGAAAAAAAAACACTGAGTGGGTATCCCATTATCCTCCATATAAAAGAATAAAACAAAATAAAATAAAAATACACACACACACACACACACACACACACACACACACACACACACACACACAACACACACACACACACACATCAGCACAACAAAAGCATACAAATGAAAGCTCAGACACAAGGAGTCTTAAGTAAAAAAGATTAAAATGAGAGATAGCACACAGACAACAGAATGCAGACAGAAGACATGAAGACCATGTCCCAGATAAATAAAGATCAAACAGATAGAAGACAGATAAAGAAGAACAGACAGACAGACAGACAGACAGACAGACAGACAGACAGACAGACATGGACACACAGCACACACATAGATACACTCAGACAGACACATACCCATAGATAAACACAAACAAAGAGAGAGGGGAGGAGAGAGAGAGAGAGAGAGAGAGAGAGAGAGAGAGAGAGAGAAGAGAGAGAGAGAGAGAGAGGAGGAGAGAGAGAGGAGAGAGAGACAGACAGACAGACAGAGGACAGACAGACAGACAAGACAGAACAGCAGCAGACAGACAGACAGACAGACAGACAGCACAGACGAGACAGACAAGAGCAAACAGGACATGCAACAGCACACATATAGATACACTCAGTACAGACACATACCATAGATAAACAAAAGAGAGAAGAAAAAAAGGAGAGAAGAGAGAGAGGAGAGAGAGAGAGAAGAGAGAGAGACAGACAGAGCAGACGAGACAGAGCAGAAGCAGACAGAGAAGACAGAGAGACAAGCACAGACAGAAGACAGACAGACAGAAACAGACAGACAGACGAGACAAGGCAAACAGACAGAAAGACAGAAGACAGACAGACAGACAGACGGACAGACAAGGCAAACAGAAAGACAGATATAACCCAGACAGACAGACAAGCACAGACAGACAGACAACAGACAGACAGACAAGGCAAACAGAAAGACAGATATAAACCACACAGACAGACAGACAGATAGACAGACAGATATCCCACTCTCTTGGGGGGAAACAAAGACACACATGCTCACAGAAGAAAAACATTGGAGAAAAGCACTGCTCTTGTGGTAGGCTAACACACTTCCCTGGGTGAAAAAACCTGCAGGGAAAGAACAAAAAAAAAGTAGCATAACATATGTACAATAAGTGAAGTATTGAGTGCATTGAGCCACGTGAGGTAGTGGAGTGAACAATAGCTTAGCAGTTAAGTGGAATCCACCCAGTCCACCACCCAGTCCACGACTTGCTATCTTAATTAATGGGAGGTGGGTATCATGTGTGTGGCAGTCTAATCTTGTCAAAGGCTATCAAAAGTCTTTTGTCTGAAAGAGAATAGGGCTGGTTGGTTGAATGGAGGAGGGAGGGAGAGAGTTGGATGGGTGGATCCATTGTCTTATTTTCTTGTTTTCTTTAATGATTTAACAACAACACCCTCCCCCCCCCCTACACACCCACAGGGTCTGACACGATCTTGGTGGATACATCATCTGTTTACACAGACCAATATGCACAAACCCCAAACTTCATGTTTTGCTTGCTGGTAATTGATTGGCTGGCTATTTTGGTGTGGTGTTTTTTATTGGTCAGTTTCTTGTGGGACATCAAATCCTGTGCCTATTTCAAGGCATGCTGGGGTTCAGACCTAGACAACACTACCAATCCCTCTGGCGAGTTCTCCACTGGTTTGAGACTGTACTAGAATCACCACAAGAAGGAGGAAATCTCTGTCCAAGGTATGTTGATCGTGCAGAGTGAGAAAAGTGAACTATTAAATTTCTGTGTATTAGTTTTTGTGATTTTGATGATACTAGATCATCTTACTGTATTTATTGATTTATAGGTTCTTTTATTTATCTATTCAGTTGGTTTATTTTATTTTATTTTATTGTTCTGTTGTCTGTTCTTAGCCAGAAATGAACACACAATTTTTTGTTCTCAGTAAAAACAAAAGTAGGCTGTACTTGAAATAGCTTAATTTTTTTTTTAGTGTAACAGCTAACTGTCTACCTGAATCTCTCTTGTCAGCTGAGACTGGATTTTTAAACTCTGTCTTTTTTGCCTGCCTGGGTAGGGCAGGGGCTTGATTGCTCTGCTCACAGATGACAGTGTAGTAGTGGCCATAGTGGACATAGTGGATGAATTTGGTGCAAAATGTTCCTTTGGCTGCGGCCATAGTGAACAGAGTTTTTACCCACTGTCTTTTTTGCCTGCCTGGTTAAAAGGTTAAAAAATCCTGCCTGCTGAATTGTTGTGTGGTGTTACCTATGACACATGGCCATAGTGTTACCTCTGACACATGGCCATAGTGTTACCTCTGACACATGGCCATAGTGTTACCTATGACACATGGCATAGTGTTACCTATGACACATGGCCATAGTGAAAGGGCCTAAGTCTTTATTTTTATGGTGAACCAACCCCGTCTTTATTGCCTGCCCTGTTTGCTGAATTGCTCTGTGACCTCACCAATGACATGTGGCTATAGCTTTTTACCACCGTCCTTTTTGCTGCCTGGTTAAAAGATCCTCCCGCTGTGAACCAGGCTTTACGCTGTTTTGCCTGCCCAGTTAAAAGGTTAAAAGATCCTACCCGGGCTGAATTGTTCTGTGGTATCACCTATGACACATGGCCATAGTGAACCAGCTTTCCCTGGTCACCTAGTGAATAGTGAATAATAATAATAATAATAATGATAATAATAATGATGATGATGATAATAATGAATGATATAATAATAAAATAATATAATGATAATAATAAGATAATAATAATATTATTAATAATTAATATAATAAATGAAGAAGATTCACCTATCGTTAGATTTTTGTGTATGGACCTTTTTTTTATCAATCATGGAGGTAGCTGCATTTCGACTTAATGGATTTATGTTGGGTTATGTTCATGTTTCCTAATCCATGCTGATCATGAATGACTGGATCTTAAACGTGCATACTTGATCTTCTGAATGTGTAGGCCTATATGATGTTTCCCTACCATCCAAAGCTATCATGAATGATGGTGCATACTTGATCTTCCGAATGTGTAGGCCTATAAAAAATTATGATGTTTCTGTAATCCATTCAATGTTGTCATGAATGATGGGATCTTAAACCTGCATACGTGATCATCCATGTGTAAGCCCATATTCAAGAAGGGAATGAAGGGATTGGCAAGACTGTACTTGTTGATTTACAAGATCATAACCCTTCCCTCCCCCCCTTTAACTCTCCAGACACTACAGTGATTTCCTCCCCCCCCCCTCCTCCTTTAACTCTCCAGACACTACAGTGATTTCGAACCCACAACTTCATGGACCCCTGCTTGAATAAGAGATTTCTCCCCTCAAAATTCTGAAGAAAAAAATGCCACCCTGATAAGAAAACAAACGCACAGGCAGACAGAAAAAAAAAATGGGTGGTGCAGCACTTGTGGGGGGTCCTCTCCTCCCCAGAGTGCAGTGGGAATTTTACACCAGAGAAATCTGCCCTGAGGGTGTACAATGTCTTTTTCAAAAAGTGAAAAGTTTTCAAAAATGTTTTGGTTATTTAAAAAAAAAAACACCAACAACAACAAAGAAATACTTCACAAATGTTGGTTTAAACCGATTGTATTCAAAGAAATAATGATCATTGAAAACAAACATTTTGTGATCATAGCAACAACACCAAGCTTGTAGCTTATGGTGTGCTGAAATTAAACAATGAAAAAAAAAAAGATGAATTTTTCACAAAGGTTCAGCAGACATTGTTTGCAGCTTAGTTCACCACCACCACCAGCCCCCCCTCAGTTAGTGGCCACATCATCTGCAATACTCTTTTTTTTCCATACTTATTTTTGTTACCACAGCACTGTTATTTGGCAAAAACAACAACAACAAAACCACAAAAAAACAAAAACTGATGTGGTCACACTCCACTATCAAAATGTTGGGCTCTCACACCAGCAATGATGATCTGAAAAAAAGAAGAAAAAAAAGTCAACTTTTGTTTTTAATCATAAGTGGTACTGCATTTTGTAACCCCTTAATCACCCCCTGCCCCCCCCCCCCCCCCCCCCACCCCATGTAGGGCTGTTTGGAATCAGTGTGGTGAAGAGGAGGAGTGGAGGGGGGGGGGGGATCAGATACGTTTTGTCTGCAAGTTTGGCTGATATGGTTGTTTCCCCTGAATTACACGTTTGTTTATTTTATTTATTATAATTTTTTTCCCATGGGTCCATAAGTCGTGGGTTGAATCTCCATGGGTGTCTGATGATGGAAGGCTGGGAATTTTTCCTGTCTGATGAATGAAGGCTGGGAATTTTTCCTGTCTGATGAATGAAGGCTGGGAATTTTTCCTGTCTGATGAATGAAGGCTGGGAATTTTTCCTGTCTGATGAATGAAGGCTGGGAATTTTTCCTGTCTGATGAATGAAGGCTGGGAATTTTTCCTGTCTGATGAATGAAGGCTGGGAATTTTTCCTGTCTGATGAAGGAAGGCTGGGAATTTTTCCTGTCTGATGAATGAAGGATGGGAATTTTTCCTGTCTGATGAATAAGGTGGAATTTTTCCTGTCTGATGAATAAGGCTGGGAATTTTTCCTTCTGATGAATGAAGGCTGGGAATTTTCCTGTCTGATAAATGAAGGCTGGGAATTTTTCCTGTCTGATGAATTGAAGGCTGGGAATTTTTCCTGTCTGATGAATGAAGGTGGGAATTTTTCCTGTCTGATGAATGAAGGCTGGGAATTTTTCCTGTCTGATGAATGAAGGCAGGGAATTTTTCCTGTCTGATGAATGAAGGCTGGGAATTTTCCTGTCTGATGAATAAGGCTGGGAAATTTTTCCTGTCTGATGAATGAAGGCTGGGAATTTTTCCTGTCTGATGAATGAAGGCTGGGAATTTTTCCTGTCTGATGAATTAAGGCTGGGAATTTTTCCTGTCTGATGAATGAAGGCATGGAATTTTCCTGTCTTGATGAAGGCTGGAATTTTCCTGTCTGATGATGAGGGGAAATTTTCCTGTCTGATGAATGAAGGATGGAATTTTTCCTGTCTGATGAATGAAGGCTGGGAATTTTTCCTGTCTGATGAATGAAGGCTGGGAATTTTTCCTGTCTGATGAATGAAGGCTGTGAATTTTCCTGTCTGATGAATGAAGGCTGGGAATTTTTCCTGTCTGATGAATGAAGGCTGGGAATTTTTCCTGTCTGTGAATGAAGTGAATGTTCTGTCTATAAGGTGGAATTTTTCCTGTTGATAATGACTGGAATTTTCGTTGAATGAGGCTGGAATTTTTCCTGTCTGATGAATGAAGGCTGGAATTTTTCCTGTCTGATGAATGAAGTGGGAATTTTTCCTGTCTGATGAATGAAGGCTGGGAATTTTTCCTGTCTGATGAATGAAGGTGGGAATTTTTCTTCTGTTACATGAATTCCAGAATGAAGGCAGGGAATTTTTCCTGTCTGATGATTTAAGGCTGGGAATTTTTCCTGTCTGATGAATGAAGGCGGGAATTTTTCCTGTCTGATGAATTAAGGCGGGAATTTTTCCTGTTTGATGAAGGAAGGCTGTGAATTTTTCCTGTCTCATGATTAAGGGGAATTTTCCTGTCTTATAAATTAAGGCTGGGAATTTTTCCTGTCTGATGAATGAAGGCTGGGAAATTTTCCTGTCTGATGAATGAAGGCGGGAATTTTTCCTGTCTGATGATTAAGGCTGGGAATTTTTCCTGTCTGATGAAGGAAGCTGGGAATTTTTCCTGTCTGATGAAGGAAGGCTGGGAATTTTTCCTGTCTGATGAAGGAAGGCTGGAAATTTTCCTGTCTGATGAATGAAGGCTGGGAATTTTTCCTGTTGAAGGAATTTTTGATAAAGAAGGCAGGAATTTTTCCTGTCTGATGAATGAAGGCTGGGAAATTTTTCCTGTCTGATGAATTAAGGATGGGAATTTTTCCTGTCTGATGAATGAAGGCTGGGAATTTTTTCTGTCTGATGAAGATTTAAGGCAGGGAATTTTTCCTCTGATGAAGGAAGGCAGGGAATTTTTCCTGTTTGATGAATTAAGGCTGGGAAATTTTCCTGTCTGATGAAGAAGGCTGGGAATTTTTCTTCTCTGATGAAGAAGGCAGGGAATTTTTCCTGTCTGATGAGAGAAGGTGAAGGCTGGGAATTTTTCCTGTCTGATGAATGAAGGCTGGGATTTTTTTTCCCCAATCTCCCATGTCAGCTTCCAAGTATAGACCTGACACTGGTTTAATTCCTTTCATGTGTACATTATGTATACAGTGCAAATGATCAAATACATACCTTAAAAATCCCTGTAACTCATGTCAGCTTGGATATTTGGGGGAAAAATGAACATACCCAGTATGCATCCCCTAATTCGAAATGCAGCTACCTTAACATGAAACTGACTGATATATATATATATATATATATATATATATATATATATATATATATATATATATATATATATATATATAATATAGTGTGTGTGTGTGTGTGTCTGTGTGTCGTGTGTGTCTGTGTGTCTGTCTGTCGTGTCTGTGTGTCTGTGTGTCTGTGTGTGTGTAAGTGGGCTATATTTATTACTTTCTAATAAATTTTAAACATAGAATTGCCAAAAAGAAGGCAAGGGTTATACAGAATTATACATATCTGATTAACTGCTGTGGTTAGGAAGGAAGGTGGCAGGATGGTTGAGACGTTCGCCTGCCAATATGTAAACCGTGAGTTTCTGGGTTTGTACCCAGCCTCGCCCTTTCTTCCCAGTTTGACGAAAAAAATCGAACTGAATGTCAAAGTCATTCGGATGAGACTGGAAACCGAGGCCCCGTGTGCGAATGCACGCAGAACATCTTGCGCACACGTTAAAACCCGTTCCACCTTTCGGAAGAGTAGGCCATCGTGTGCCGGTAGGAGCGGATGACAAAATTATAACAAACCAGCATGCACACAGGTGTCCTGTTTAGACACCATCCCTGAGGAAAAATCCGGGAGTTGGAGTCCCAGAGCCGCTGGGGGCTGTAGGTATATGGCAACGTTCTGGTGGCTCCTGCGACGGTACTGGAACCATTCCTATCGGTCAATGCCCTTCCAATGGATCATTCCAGTGCCGTGGAGAAAGGGGGGTCTGCTGCATGGGTAACAGCTTGCCCTCTATACATACTTGCCCAGGCTTTGCGCTCTAAAGACTAGAGCGCAACTCCATAGTCTTCCGAGACTGATGAGTGCCTACTACTGCTGTGGTTATAATTATCATAAAGATGTGTGACTTTTTTTTCAGGCTGCCCGAAAGACAAAAAAGAAATTTACCAACTCTATATAAACTGTAAGTATAATCTATGTTTTGTGCTGTGTTGTTATAATATATGTATGTGTATATAATGATAATAATAATAATTTATTATAATAATATATAATATATATATGTATGTATGTATGTATGTATGTATGTATGTATGTATGTATGTATGTTGTATGTGTGTATGTATGTATACATGTGTGTGTGTGTGTGTGTGTGTGTGTGTGTGTGTGTGTGTGTGTGTGTGTGTGTGTGTGTGAGTGGGCTATATCTATTACTTTTTGATGAATTGTAAACTGATAAAATGGGCAAAAAGTGAGCAACAGTTACATAGAACTATACATATCTCATTAACTGCTGTGGTTATATTTATTTTAAAGATGTGTGACATCTTCATCTTTTTCAGGCTCCCCAAAAGAAAAAATGGGCTGTATACAAAGTGTAAGTATAATCTGTTTTGTGCTGTGTTGAGTTATATTGCGTTGTACTCTGTTGTGTTGTGTTGTGTTGTGTTTGTTTTATGTTGAATTGTAGCCTATTGTTTTGTATTTTGTGTTGTGTTGAATTGTGTTGTGTTGACATGTATTGTTTTGCATTTTGGATTGTTTTGTATTGTTTTGAATTCTATTGTTTCATTGTTTTGTATTTTATGTCATGTTCTGTTGAATTGTATTGCTTGTATTTTGTATCTTGTTGCATTGTATTGTTTGCATTTTGTGCTATGTTGAATTGTTTTGTTTTGTATTTTGCGTTGTGTTGAATTGTATTCTGTATTTTGCATTGTGTTGAATTGTATTGTTTTGTATTTTGTGTTGTGTTGAAATGTATTTTGTATTTTTGTGTTTTGTTGAATTGTTTTGTTTAGTATTTTGTGTTGTGTTGAATTGTATTGTTTAGTATTTTGTGTGTGTTGAATTGTATTGTTTTGTATTTTGTGTTGTGTTGAATTGTATTGTTTTGTATTTTGTGTTGTGTTGAATTGTATTGTTTTGTATTTTGTGTTGTGTTGAATTGTGTTGATTCATATTGACTTTGTTATTGTGTATTGTATTTTGTGGTGTTGTGGTTTGTATTTTGTATTGCTTTGTTGTGTTTTGTATTGTGTTGTGTGATTCTGTTGTTGTGTTGTGTGGAATTGTGTTGAATTGTATTGCTTTGTATTTTGTATTGTATTGTATTGTGGTGTATTAGTGTTTTGTATTGCATTGTGTTGTATTGATTCTGTTGTTTGTTGGTTGAATTGTGTTGTGTTGATTGTTTTGTGTTGTGCTGTATTTTGTATTGTGTTGTGTCGTGTTGAGTTGAAATGTATAGTTTTGTATTATATTGTGTTGTGTTGAGATTGTGTTGTGTGTTGTGTTGAATTTATTGTGTTGCTTTGTGTTGTACCTTGTTGTAGTGTAAACCACGTTCATCTGTATTTTAATCACTCTAATTGGCTTCCATTACTTCGCTACACTGATACCTGAGAGAGAGAGAGAGAGAGAGAGAGAGGAGAGAGAGAGAGAGAGAGAGAGAGAGAGAGAGAGAGAGAGAGAAAAGAGATGCAGGCAGGCAGGCAGGCGGCAGACATACAGAGAGAGAGACAGAGAGAAAGAGAGAGAGAGAGAGAGAGGAGAGAGAGAGAGAGAGAGAGAGAGAGAGAGAGAGAGAGATATGACATACAGATAGACACAGACAGATAGACAGACAGAGAGACTCAGACAGGCAGACATACAGAGTGAGAGAGACAGAGACAGAGATGCAGAGAGAGAGACAGAGACAGACAGACAGACACGCAGACAGACAGACACACAGACAACAACACACACACACACACACACACACACACACACACACACACACACACACACACACACAGAGTTGAAACACACACACACCGAAGGATGGACAGACGGACAAACCGACGGACAGACAGACAGACAGACAGACAGACAGACAGACACACAGACAACAGACAGACAGACAGACACAACAGACAGACAGACAGACACAGACAGACAGACACAGACAGACACAGACAGACACAGACAGACAGACAGACAGACAGACAGACAGACAGACAGACAGACAGACAGACAGACACAGACAGACAAGACAGACAGACAGCAGACAGACAGACACAGACAGACAGACACAGACAGACAGACAGACATAGACAGACAGACAGGCAGGCAGGCTGGAGTTTGCTCAGTCAATCAACAGACACACTGATACTGACACTATGTGCCTTGTTGCCTAGTCTTCCCTGAAGCATTCACCCTCCCCCCTTCCACTTTCTTTCTTTGTTTTTCAGTCTCTTTCTTTCCCAGAGGAGAGAGAGAAGGGAAAGCTCTGCAGGCCAGGTGAGTGATGATGATAATGATGATGATGATGATGATGATGATGTATTGGTGATGATGATATTATGATGGTGATGATGATGATGATGATGATGTATTGGTGGTGATGATATGATGATGGTGATGATGGTGGTGATAATGATAATGATGTTGATATGATGATGATATTATGTAATAATATATATTATGATGGTGATGGTAATAATGATGATTTGATGATGATATGATGATGATGATGATGGTGGTGGTGATAATGATAATGATGATAACGATGATGACAGCATTGATGTTGAAAATAATCATAATAATTGTTATAGTGTGCATTTTACACACTGTGATGTTTGAACTACAGCCCCCTTCTCTTCCCCATCCCTTCCCCTTCTCTTCAAAAGAATGTTCTCAACTTGGGTAGAGCTGTACAGGTTGTTGGTTAAAACAAACAAGGTCTTGTCTGTCTGTGTACCTGAGGTTGTGGTCGGGACTTTCTTTGTTAATGTACTTGAGACTTTTCTTTAAGGTCCATTCCTTAAGAGGCCAGTGTCTTCATGGGCTCAGAGACTGTTGACAAGTCAGTGTGGCATAGCTAACTCAGACTTGTAGGTCTATAGCCCCAGGGCTGGTGGCTTAGCCTTTGTCTTTCATTGCCTCTCTCAGCTAGGGCTACAGTATAGTAAGGGTTCCTTTGTGTGGAGCCCGAGGCAATTATAGGGTAGTCAGAGGGTTAGAAGTGTGCCTTGCCCACTTAAGACAGTCATGTGATTAACACCTTGAGCTGGCCCTAGCTAAGTCTTATTCAACAAAGATTGTTGGGCCTGTTCTTTGATGAATGGTACTTCAACATTTCATTTTAACCAGAGTATAAACCAAGGCCTTTGCATTGCCAGTGGGGTCTGTGCATTGGCAATGTGTTGGTTTTCATCTCATGAAGTTGCTTCAACAATTGTAACATTTTTGGGGTGGCCTGAGGTGCTGAAGTGGGAGAACTTGCCAAAGTGTGGGACCTCCGACTTTCCGACTTCTGACTACAGTCCTGATATAAGAGAAATGTGGAAAGGACTATAATTATACTGAAACTGAAAAAAATTGTCAGTGGGAACACACACCAGGACATCTTGGCACAGGTTAAAACTTTATCTGTCTTTGGAGGAGCAGGCCATTGTGTGCTCTGAATCATTCATACAAATGCCACCCTCATCAAAAGATTACATATTTTGAATTTAGACCCGCATGCACACATACACGTGCGCACCTGTGCAAACACACACATACGTACCACGCACGCACGCACACACACACACGTCAGTGTTATACACACACACACACACACACACACACACACACACACACACACACACACACACACACATCAGTGTAATAATCAATGTTACAGAGAAGAAGCAGAAAACTGCAGGAAACAGCCAGGGACCAGACGAATAAAAGCCTGTCTGCACCTGTTACTGATGCTGCACCTGTAGATGCTGCACCTGTGACTGCTGCTGCACCTGCTACTGATGCTGCACCTGGTACTGATGCTGCACCTGTAAATGCTACACCTGCTGATGCTGCACCTGCTGATACTGCACCTGTTACTGATGCTGCACCTGCTGATAGTGCACCTGCTAATACTGCACCTGTTACTGATGCTGCACCTGTTACTGATGCTGCACCTGTAAATGCTACAATTGCTGATGCTGCACCTGCTTATACTGCACCTGTTCATGCCGCACCTGTTACTGATGCAACAACCTGCTAATACTGCACCTGCTAATACTGCACCTGCGATACTGCACCTGTTGATGCTGCACCTGGATGCTGCACGTGCTTTACTGATGCTGCACCTGCTGATACTGCACCTGTTACTGCTGTCGCACCTGTTGCTGATGCTGCACCTGCTGATGCTGCACCTGTAACTGATGCAGCACCTGCTTGATGCTGCACCTGTGACTGATGCTGCACCTGTAACTGATGCTGTACCTGTGACTGATGCTGCACCTGGACTGATGCTGCACCTGTGACTGATGCTGTACCTGTAACTGATGCTGTACCTGTGACTGATGCTGCACCTTGTAGGCCCCTGATGCTGTACCTGTGACTGATGCTGCTACCTGCTGACTGATGCTGCACCTGTGACCTGATGCTGCACCTGTGACTGATGCTGCACCTGTGACTGATTTGCATCTGTGACTGATGCTGTACCGATGCTCTGCTGATGCTGCACCTGTACGATGCTGCACTGTGACTGATGCTGCCTGTGACTGATGCTGCACCTGTGACTGATGCTGCACCTGTGATGGCACCTGCTATGACCTGTGACTGATGCTGCCCTGTGACTGATGCTGCACCTGGACTGATGCTACTGGACTGATGCTGAACTGGACTGATGCTGTACCTGTGACTGATGCTGCACCTGTGACTGATGCACCTGTATGCTGACCTGCTACTGATGCACCTGCTGATCTGATGCTGCTGATGGTGCACTGCTATGACTGCACCTTCTGACTGATGCACCTGCTGATGCTGCACCTGTGACTGATGCTGTATCTGTGACTAATGCTGTACCTGTGACTGATGCTTGTACCTGTGACTGATGCTGTTACCTGTGACTGATGCTGCATCCTGATGACTGACTGTCTGTCACCTGTGACTGATGCTGTACCTGTGACTGATGCTGACCTGTGACTATGCTGCACCTGTATGATGCTGCACCTGTGACTGATGCTGTACCTGCTGAGTGACTGCTGTACTGTGACTGACTGATGCTGTACCTGTGACTGATGCTGTACTGTGATGCTGCACCTGGATGATGCTGGATGATGCTGTACCTGTGACTGATGCTGCACCTGTGACTGATTGCTGCACCTGTGATGATGCTGCACCTGCTGATATGCCCCTGCTATAGTGCACCTTCTGATAGTGCACCTGCTGATTCTGCACCCTGCTGACTACTGCTCACTGATGCACTGATAGCACCTGTCTGATACAGCACCTGCTACTGATGCACCTGCTGATGCTGCACCTGTGACTGATGCTGTACCTGTGACTGATGCTGCACCTTGCTAATACTACACTGTGACTGATCCTGCACCTGTGACTGATGCATGCACCTGGCTGATGCTGCACCTGTGACTGATGCTACCTGTGACTGATGCTGTACCTGTGACTGACCTGCTACTGACCTGATGCTGCACCTGTGACTAACTGTGTACCTGTGACCTAATGTGCACCTGTGACTGATGCTGCACCTGTGATCTGATGCTGCACCTTGACTGATGCTGCACCTGCTGAAGCTGTACCTGTTACTGATGCTGCACCTGTGACTGATGCTGCACCTGCTGATGCTGCACCTGATGCTGCTGCACCTGATGCTGCTGCACCTGCTGATGCTGCACCTGCTGATGCTGCACCTGCTGATGCACCTGCTGATGCTGCACCTGTACTGATGCACCTGCTGATGCTGCACCTGACTATGCCCTTGCTGATGCTGCACCTGTTACTGATGCACCTGTTGATGCTGCACCTGTAGTACTACTGATGCACCTGCTATGCTGCACCTGCTACTGATGCACCTGCTACTGAGATGCACCTGACTCTGCCCTTGCTGATGCCCCTGATACTGCTGCTGCCAAGACACAGCCCAAAGGTCAGAACTTACCACTCTGTCTGTGAACTCTCTGGTCATCCAGGTGTCAACTTCACAGACATTTTTCTGGGCTTTCTTTTTTATTTTCGTTTTTTTCTGTTGTCCAGAACTAAAATGTGATCTGTGTTTAAGGAGATGTGATAACCTTTGATTTTTTAAATCGATTTTTAAAAAAAACAGTTTCATAAGAATTTGAGGTAATGTATCAAATTTGTCTGTAGAATTTTTTCCCCACAATTTTTTTTGGTCTTTTTTTTAGCTTTTTTTTTTTTTCAATCTTATTAAAGGTACATATCTTTACACATTCAATCCTTCAATTTTTTAATTTTAGCAAAGATGCCTATGGCATCTTTCTGTGGGGACAAAAGTTTTTATCCAATTCTAGCGGCTCAATTTTTTTTTAAAAGAAAGTTTTCTCTTTAAAACCATTTAAATATTTTGTTTACAGAGAACTAAAGGTCTATGTGTAAATATACATGAAGCTTTATAACTAGATTTTTTTTTTTTACTGAATTCTGATATAACTGTTTTGGACAATATTTTACCAGACTTTACAGGCAGTTTGTTAGTTGTTGTTTTTTATTGGGGTAGAGATGTTTTGTTCTGTTCAACTATCTCCCACTTCATTGTGAAAAGAGAAGAAAAAGGAATCAAACTTTTAAAAAAAATTTATAGATTTTATCATTATTTTTATTTTTTTATTTATTCTTTTATATCGAGGATAATGGAATAAGCAAAAAAGAATCAAACTGTCTTTACTAGGCCCAGGATCAAAGAAGACATCTTTATTTTATTTATTTATTTATTACCACTTTATGCCACAGCAGATTTCTCTGCATGAAATTCGGGCTGCTCTCCCTGGAGAGACCACGTGGTCACAAGTGCAGCACAACCCATTTTTTTTCTTTTTCCTGTCTGCAACTGTATTTTGCTTCTCTGTCAGAGTGGCTTTTTTCTACAGAATTTTGCCAGGGACAACCCTCTTGTTGACGTAGGTTCTTTTATGTGCACTAAATAATGATAACACACAGGACCTCAGTTTATCATCTCTTTCGAAAGACTAGCACCCAGACCATCACTCATGGTCTAATAGATGGGAGAAACGTTTTGGGCTCAAACGGGATTCAAACAGGGACTTTTCGCTTTCTAGGCAGGTGATTCCACTCACCTCTCACTTCATGTCCTGACTTCACAACCATATTCTACCATTGCAGGCAAAAAACAGAAATGGAAACCCTTCCATTTCATCATAAACAGGGGCCCTCCACGGGCCAGCAGGAAGAGGAAGAGGGGAGGAGACGGGGAGGGAGGAAATTCCGCCCCAGAAAACGGCAGGGAGGGAGGGCCCAAGACCAGGGAGGGAGGGTGCATCCCTCCCAAGATCCCTCCCAAGACTGGGCCCATCCCTCCCAAGACTGGGCCCATCCCTCCCAAGACTGGGCTCATCCCTCCCAAGACTGGGCAGCCCTGACAGAAGCTGGGGCCATTTCCCAGAAGCCGTCCTCAGAGGATGGCTCTACCTCTGCCCCTGGAGGCCAACACAGCAGACGTGAGTATTGTCACTGTTGATTCAGGGGAGAGCTGACAGCTGGTAGGATCATGCTAGCTTAACCTACAGCCAGTGACAGTTCTTGGTGTGGTCTTTATAGTGTCACTGTTGATTCAGGGGAGAGCTGACAGCTGGTAGGATTATGCTAGCTTTTTATATATATATATATATATATATATATATATATATATATATATATATATATATATATTAATATATATATATAATTTTTAAAAACAACCCCAAAAAAACCCAACTCCAAAAAAAAAGGGGGAAAAGACCAAAAAAACAAAAAGTAAGGCTTTTTTTTTTTTTTGATTGCAGCAAAATATCTTTTAAAGTTGTAAGTTTTCAGCAAGAAGCATGTTGTGCAAAATACCAGATTCAAGTGTTAAATTCGGTTTTGTTGTTGTTGTTGTTTTACCTAATTAAAGGGGCATAAGTGACAAGGGACATAACCATAGTGCACCTACTTAAAAAAAAAGTCGATCTTCATTAATTTTCAGGAGGGAAGGGACAGGGCAGACACCAGGCCTGGGACCCCACCCAGCCATCTGCCAGTGATGTGGAGGCTTTAGCCAACATCACGCAGCAGCTGTAAGTTTGTGTGTGCTTGTGTGTGTGTGTGTGTGTGTGTGTGTGTGTGTGTGTGTGTGTGTGTGGTGTGTGTGTGTGTGTGCGCGCGTGTGTGTGTGTGTGTGTGTGTGTGTGTGTGTGTGTGTGGTGTGTGTTCAAATTCATTTAACGTCTTTTCACAAATTGTGATATTAGACGGAAAGGGGGGGGGGGGGGGGGGGGGGGAGTAGGTGGGTGTATGAGTGTCAGAAAAAGAGGGTGTGGTTGGCAATGTATGGGATAAAGAATTTCAGGGAGTCAATACTTGCTAAAAAAAAAAAAAAAAAAAAAAAAAACCACACCTTTTTGTCACTAACCTATTGAACTACAGTAAGCAAAAACGGGAATGCAGTTCTAACAAACTCTAACAAAATCAGTAATTCCAATGAAAAATATAACTAAATAGTTACTTAATTTCACATAAGAAAACACAAAATACCCCTCCCAGAAAAAGAACGGGAATACCCAAAAATAACTGCGAAAAATCAGCTACAATCAGCAACATCTCCTAGCCCTCGCCCCAAAACCGAACAAAGATAAACAACAATAAGAATACAAATACCCAGTACAGGAGAAAAAAAAAACAACAAAAAAACCCCACCCTTACAAACAAACAAGAAAACAAACAAACAAACAAAACAAAAACAAAAACAAAACAAAAAAAAACCGTCCGATTACAGCATCTTTAGAGTCCAAATCAATCACAATAACAAACCAACTGGACTATGAATCAGGGATCTAAAAAAGTCATACATAAGTGACAGATTGTTAAAGATAGCTGATGGAGAATTTACCATCAAAACGGGAATATGCCCTTTTAAGCTGCTGCATGTTAGTACATGATCTACTGTTATATCATTACCGCATATGCAAAAAACATTTCCAACATATTTTGTCTTAAAGCAATTCAATTTCCATCTACAAGCTAAGGAAACAATCTGCTTTGAACAATATACATCACGTTCTCGTGTTTTAACAAAAGACTCAAATTTACGTAGTTCTTTGTGAGCACCTAGGCACCCGAGCCTCATTTCCTCGCACTGAAATAACTTTTCTTGTGATTTTATTACAATATGATAACACTCTTGAAGTGAAAATGGGAGTACTAATTGTGACACCTCCAATGAACCCTTTGCTCCTTTCTTTGCTAGGATGTCCACTTTTTCATTGTAGTAAAAACCACTGTGGGATGGAATCCAACAGAAGGTTAGTTCCGAGCCCTTTAAAGATAAAACATGAATTAAATGACAAATTTCAATAACGACTTCAGATCTAACTTTTGTTTGCAAGGAACTAATGGCATGAATTACAGATTTAGAATCTACACAAAACAGTATCTGAAAGATTATTTTAGGAAAACTAACGAGAAAATTTAGGGCCATCAATATTGCGATTAGTTCCGCTGAAAATATCGAGATATCTTTTCCAAGATGAAATTGGTTTTCAGTTTTTAGATCTGGTATAATATAAGCAGCACCAGCGTTATTGTTTAATACTGAGCCGTCTGTGAACACTTTTAAGTGATTGGGATAATTGTCTTCCAAATGAATTTTGGCATGAGAAGACACTAAATTGATATTGTCTTTTTTCGCTAGATCAATATAATTGATGTCAAACTTTGCTCTGTTGAGTTCCCAGAATGGAACTGGGGGCACTACATCCCGCTGTGCTATATTACCTGTTGGATTCAACCCAGACTTTGTAAAAATATCTGATGTGTATGTTCTCAATGTGGTATGTGATGATATAGATCTTGCTCTCTTTGGAAAATGGTTATCTGACTTAAGATTAATGACTGATTCCAAATCGTTTTGAACAGTCAGACTTCTTAACACAAATTTACTGCAAGCAACACTCCTATAATCTTCCAAAGGTAAAACCCCTGAGGCACTGTATGTTTTAAAACATGAAGCATGGATAGGTAGGCCAAGAGCAAGTTTATATGCCCTGCAGTCTATGCTTTGGAGTTTTTTCAAAAGATATTTTGGGGCACCAAAAAATACTTCCTGGGCAAAGGTTAATTTTGAACGAATTAGGGATGTTGAAAGATGCAACAAGGTGAAAATGTCTTGGCCCCAAGGCTGTTTACTGACAATTTTCAAAATGCTTAAGCTTTTTCTCGCTTTAGTTAAAATGTATTCAATATGTTTATGCCATGTTAATTTTGATGTTAGAAAAACTCCAAGGAATTTAACTACTTGTTTATATTGTAAAATTCCACCGTTTATTTTAAAACTAGGCATTTCAATTGGATTTGCTCCATTATTAAACAACATCATGTGAGTTTTATCTCTTGATAGTTGTAATCCATTTTCAGTCATATAATTAGCAATAGCATTTAAATCGTTTTGATACAACTTTTTAGCATAATTTATAGATCTAGCAGAAGTGTTCTTTTTCATCGCAACTTTCATCCATACACATATATTATCAGCATATTGAGCCAATTCTACATTATTTGAAAGATTGTCTGGCAAGTCATGCATCAAAATATTAAATAACATAGGAGCAATAACTGAACCCTGTGGAATACCCATTTGTAATAATCTTATAGATGAATATGTAGTCCCTATTTTAGCCTGAATTTTTCTATTTTCTAAGAAATTTTTGATAAAACTATACATCTGCCCTGACAGACCAATGTTCTGGAGTTTAAACAGTAAACGTGAATGCCATACCTGGTCGTAAGCCTTAGTTATGTCAAAAAATGTTGCTAATAGACATTTCCGCCTCGCAAACTGATACTTAACCTGAGTTGTCAGCTTTACTAAATGATCAATAGATGATCTGCCTTTTCTAAAACCTGCTTGATTCACAGGAATAATGTTATTCTTTTCACAATGATATACAAGTCTGTTTAAAACGATTTTTTCTAACAGTTTACATACATGAGACGTAAGTGCTATGGGCCTGTAGCTATCCATATTTGTTATTGGTTTACCGTCTTTGTGCACAGGGACAATAATTGATTGTTTCCAAACTTGAGGTAATACACCACTCTCCCAACATTTTTGAAAAATTTTGTAAAGAATGTGTATCCACTTGTCTGGCAAGTGTTTGAGTATTTCATTTGAAATAGCATCGATTCCAACTGATGTCTTCTTGTGTGGTAAGGATGAGATTGCATCTTTTATTTCTTGGATGGTTAATGGAGCATTGAGGTAATGGCTGTTATCAGGAACAGGGTCAGCAAGATAGACTGATTTTTCTCTTTGGGCCCTGTAGATTTTTTGCTCTGGAGATAAGCCATCTAATCTACTTGTGTTGGAAAAAGAGTCTGCAAATGCTTCAGCCTTTTCCCTTAAAGAAGGGAATACGTTGTTTTGTAACTGAATTGGATAATCTGGAACTTTTATGCCATTTTTTATTATGTTTAGATTTCTCCAAATCTTCTTGGTATCCTTATGACTTGAGACTTCAGAATTGCAAAATGTTGTCCAGTAAGTTTTCTTAGCTTGCTCTATTACTCGGTTGCATCTGATATTAGCATTTTTCATAGCCTTGTGATTTTCACTCGATTTATCTTTAGTGTACAATTTGAACATTCGTTTTTTCTCATTAACTGCCTTTTCACAGTCGACATTCCACCATACATTACCTAAATTACAGTGATTTTTTGTAGCACTTGTGTTTAGTTTTGGAATGGTTTCATTGGCTACATTTAAAACAGAATTGCAGAAAGAATTGTACATTGTATCAATATTATCATCACTAAATGTAGTTATGATTAAATTCTGTAATATGTTTTTGAAGGTGGGCCAGTCTGCTCTCTTATAATTATATTTTGGAATGAAGTCTGGGTCAGTATTTGCAAGGTTAAACTTTTCATTTATCTTGATACAGATAGGAACATGATCACTACCTAATGTTTCATCATATACTTTCCATGAGTGTGACAACGCTATTTTGGGAGAAACTAATGTAAGATCTATAGCAGTTGGCCGATGCGTTGATACGTCAGGAATTCTGGTGTAAGACCCATCGTTAAGCAAAACAAAAGGTGAATCTACTATGTTTTCAACAAGCCTGTTACTAGTAATGTGAATACAATCTTTTTCCCAAAATGGTGAATGGCTGTTAAAATCACCTCCTATAATCCATTTTTGTTGGTCATTTATAGTTCTCAGCCAATCAGTGTTATCATTATCAGGACCTTTAGGTAGATAAACAGATACACAGTTGATGGTGAGAGATTCCGAAAACTGTACAGTAACAGCACATGATGAAACATTTGTTATGTTTGTTGGCACAGGAGACTGTATCATACAGTACTGTAAACCAACACGAATATAAATTGCAGTATTAATCTTTCCATCAGTCTGTTGTAGTTCACAAACTGGTGGATAGAAAAACTGCTTCAGTCTTGGAAGCTTGCTCTTTTTAACATTTAGAGACTGAAGAATAAGTACATGGTAATAAGTTGACACAAGATGTTGGTGTAAGTAGTCAACATTTGTAGCAATAGATCTGCAGTTCCACTGCAGTATTGAAATTTTATCACTTTGGTGCATTACTAATCAGAGTGCTATACTAATATATAAATGTATACTGGAAGGGGATACAATTTAAAGGATATTGGGGGGAAAAAAGAAAGAAAACCCTGAAAAAGCAAAAATCCCCCCAAAAACACACACAAAAGAAAACAAAAAACCAGCAAAACCAACAACCACAAAACAAACTAATCTGATTCAACTATCAGTAAGGTAATAAAAGTGTTTAGAAATATCACTACTATACTACTTCAGGTGAATACGCCAGATATAGGATAATACAATATAGTCAACAAGATATCAACTTGATTTTGTTGTTACTAAAAACCACTGCAAAATAACCACAATAGATTGTTTCTGTTCATATACCATTCAATAATGAAGAAAAAAAAGAAAAGAAAAAGGCACATTTGTATAACTTTTCCCTTTTCCCTGGGTCTGGCAAGAATGAAGAGATGGGCGCACAGCTTCCTTTAGTAACAATGTCTGAGAACATCAAACATGTTGTACCAAGGATGTCTGGGGCTGTAGGCTCTCCATGGGGCCAGTTCCTGCTGCTGGAAGGGAGTCGTCCTTGGCCGTTGTGCAGACATCACCGTTCGTTTTGGCCTCGTCCAAAACAGCTGGCGAAGGTGACGGCCAAGGTTCACTGCCAGGATGGAGGAGCCCTTCATGGTGGGGTGTGTCCCATCCTTTAGGTGGCTGGTGTGAAGGTTGTCATTGGATATAAAGGATACCCTCTTCATCCCCAGTAGTTCTTTTGCTGACAGGGCATTAAACAACTGCCTTTTAATTTCCAGCTCATCATCAACAATAGGTGACACTTTACTAATTACAATGAAAGTGTTCGGGTGCTGCTTATGGATTTGTTTCACAGAGTCAACAAATTTTCTACTTGCACAGTCAGCCTCTTCCCTTCTTAGATTGTTTATACCACAATGTAAAACAATACTATCGAATGATTTTCCAAGATTATGGGAAGCACTTTCTACATTTTCTTGGAGATCTTTTACCATATGGACCTTGTGGTGAGCAGCAGAAAATCCATATGACCGACCTAGTCTTTTGTACTGGACTCCTCTTAATACAGAGTCGTGCAGGAACAGAACATCTGGAAAACCTTCCGAGTTCTTGGAGTTTTCTGTCACAATCTTTGATGTCATTGACACCGTGACGTCTTTATGGGCTTTGACGTCATCACTACTTGTTCTTATCCTGGGTTTTTCTTTAGGCTTATTTTGTTTTACGCCCTGCTGTCTATTGACTGCAGGACGCACAGACGGCCTAAGTGTTGCCTTGCCTGTGCTGTGTGCAACAGGCGTGGATCTTGTCACATCAGCGTAAGTAGGAGAAGCCAAAAGATCTGTCTGCGTGCTTACGTGTTTGCTGCGACATACTTCTTTTCTTTCTGGTTTCTCCCTACTCAGTCCCTCGATGGTCTTTTCTAGGGACTGG
>CM060350.1:11328254-11330754 GCA_030674155.1 Stramonita haemastoma
ATCTGTCTACGTATTTGTCTGTCTGTCTGTCTATATGTCTACGCATTTGTCTGTCTTTCTATCTGTCTATATGTCTACGTATTTGTCTGTCTGTCTATCTGTTTATATGTCTACGTATTTGTCTGTCTATCTGTCTATATGTCTTTGTATTTGTCTGTCTATCTGTCTATATGTCTTTGTATTTGTCTGTCTATATGTCTACGTATTTGTCTGTCTCTATGTCTACATATTTGTCTGTCTGTCTATCCGTCTGCGTATTTGTCTGTCTATCTGTCTGTATGTCCAGTATTTGTCTGTCTACGTATTTGTCTGTCTATCTGGGTTTTTTTAATATCTTTTTCTTTGTCTGTCTTCCCCAGGCTGCTGAAAAAAGTGACCACATCGTGGTCTCAGCTGACCAGGCCTACTTGCGGCCTGCCAGAAACCAGAGGTTCTGGCCTCTGCCTCCAGGAAT
The DNA here is from genome assembly GCA_030674155.1 of Stramonita haemastoma. Lineage (NCBI taxonomy): Eukaryota > Metazoa > Mollusca > Gastropoda > Neogastropoda > Muricidae > Stramonita > Stramonita haemastoma. The sequence goes on from CM060350.1 coordinate 11,328,709, forward strand.
GAGGCTGTACTGAGGAGCCTCTACCTGCCAACAATCAGAGGCTCTGGCCTCTGCCTGCCAACAATCAGAGGCTCTGGCCTCTGCCTGGCCAACAATCAGAGGCTCTGGCCTCTACCTGCCAACAATCAGAGGCTCTGGCCTCTTACCTGACCAACAATCAGAGGCTCTGGCCTCTGCCTGGCCAACAATCAGAGGTTCTGGCCTCTGCCTGGCCAACAATCAGAGGTTCTGGCTCTGCCTGGCCAACAATCAGAGGCTCTGGCCAACAATCAGAGGTTCTGGCCTCTGCCTGGCCAACAATCAGAGGCTCTGGCCAACAATCAGAGGCTCTGGCCTCTTACCTGACCAACAATCAGAGGCTCTGGCCTCTGCCTGGCCAACAATCAGAGGCTCTGGCCAACAATCAGAGGCTCTGGCCTCTGCCTGGCTGGCCGAGTTCTGCTGAGGAGCGTCTGCCTGGCCACTGTCCAGAGGAGGACCCACCCTGCACCAAAGGTTACGGGGCCCAGGAGTAGTGCCCAGCATAGCACACAGGGTTAGGGCAGAGGCCTAGTGCTAAAATGAGTCTCCCCCCCCCCCCCCCTCTTCTTCCTTTTACTAAGTGTTCAGTGTCCTCAGTTCTTGCTATAATTACATGGGTGATTTTCCTTTCAGATTATTGCATATTGGCGATTTTTGGACTAAGATTTTTTTGAAGTGCAGGAATATTAGGCATAAGACCTTCAGTCCTTTTGAAAATGACCAAAATGACAACCTGTAACATTCACCTTCTTGATAACCTTTGAAATTTAAGGCTTGTCTTCCGAAAGTATTAATTTTTCCCTAATAATGATGATAAAGCAAAAATACATATCTGTGTGGAAAAATGAATAAAAGGTTCATAAAAAAAATACGTCAGTGCGTGAACCAAACGAACAAGGACTAACAAAGTTTCCTAGAAGGTAAAAATATTCATTTGGCGCATGTGCAGTAAGTCTCTGGACGTTGTCTTCTGGATTGTAAAAGTTGGATGGATTTTTGTCATTCAGAGTTTAAAATGACAGAGCAAGGCCAAAACATGCATTGAACCCTCTGCCATGGCCGAAAGCAAAGCTGGTAGGCTGTATAGGCTGTATTAACCAAGTAGCAACAAGAAAAAGTTTTTTTTTTTCTCTGTGTGTGATAAAACACATTGGTCTGCAAAGGGGGAGGAAGGGGGGGGGGGGGGGGGGGGTAAGCCAAGAGTTGGAAGCTGAAGCTAATTTCCAAGAGCAGATTTAAACACTTGGCTTGAACTCGGTCCTTGCAAACAGATACAAGGTAACGAATTTCGAGCAAGGCCTAATGCTGAAGAGCATGAAGAAAGGGAAGGCAGTAAAGATGGTGAAGTATAACTTGTAACTTGGAGAGACCTTTCTGCACAGTCTGTCTCAAGGCTGACCGTTCGAAGGCTTCCCAGTTGTTCTAGTCGATGTTCAGGTCTTTTAAGTCTTTCTGTCACAGTCTTTAAAGGGCAGCTGTGGTCTGCCTGTGGGATGTTTTCCCTGCACAAGTACTCCATAGAGGAGGTCTTTAGGGATCCGTCCATATGTCCGTGTGTGTGTGTGTGTGTGTGGGGTGTGTGTGTGTGTGTGTGTGTGTGTGTGTGTGTGTGTGTGTTTTATTTTATTTATTTATTCTTTTATATGGAGGATAACAGAATAAGCAATTATGTGCTTTTTTTTTCATCGGGTCCCGTGTGTATGCAGTTTTTGTAAATATTGTCATCTGTTCCCATCTGTGTGGTGTGTGTGTGTGTGTGTGTGTGTGTGTGTGTGTGTGTGTGTGTGTGTTGTGTAACTTTCATTGCCTGGATAGTGGATAAGCACTCATGTGCTGTTTTTAGGTTGTTGTTGGTTGTTTTTTTTCACATCTAGTCCCTGTGTGCCTGTTGTTTAAAAATTTGTCATCCGTTCCCACTGCGCACAATAGCCTACACTTCACGAAAGTTGGAACAGGTTTTAACTGTTAGCACAGTGTGTGTGTGTGTGTGTGTGTGTGTGTGTGTGTGTGTGTGTGTGTGTGTGG
>CM060350.1:11348254-11358254 GCA_030674155.1 Stramonita haemastoma
AGTGACAACTGGCTCTGCTTGACTTTGTCATTGTACAAATACTAGCTTTATATGTATATGTACATGTATATGTATATATATGTATACATATGTATGTATGTATATGTATATACCGTAAAATCCCTAGCATACGCCCACCCCCCTGTGCATTGATTTAGGTCAAAATTGGGGGGTGGGCGTTTGCTAGGGATATACCCCTTTGCACAAAATAATTTTTGTGCTCATCGTGTAATTGAGTGAATACAAACCCCGAAAGCATGTAAGTTAGGTCGTGTGAGTAGAAGTGAAGGAAAATAGGAAAAAAAGGGACTTTGAGGCAAAGAAGGCCAACGAATTCCATCCCTTTCCGTTGTAGGTCCTTGCTTCGCAATACCCTGCCTTCAGATCTTTCATCTTCCAGATAATGCAGCACACCTTGGTCGACATGTTCAGATCTAACTGCTGGTCCTTTTGACAATTTCCGTTTTTGTTTGTCTTTTCCGTACTGCTGTTCAAGTCTATCTCTGTTTTCACCTCATTCCCTGATCCTCTTCCTATCCACAGAAAATTCACGGGCACACTCGGAAACATTTCCACCTGCTTCGTTATCCAGATATTGGAGGGCTTCCAGTTTGAAAGATACAGTGTAAGACTGTCCCTTCGGCATTTTGCAAAAATGGCACAGAGAGATTCAAGAACCAACTTCCGGCCATCAAGAAGTGTCATCAAAGGACTTTTAGAACAGTCTGCACAAATCCTAGTGAAAGTGAGCATAGTCTCTTTGAAAAAAGCAGGGTGGGCGTTTGCTAGGTAGTTACCCCTGTGCACAACTTTTGGCCCAAAGTGGGGGGTGGGCGTTTGCTAGATGGTGGGCTTATGCTAGGGATTTTACGGTATATATATATATATATATATATATATTATATATATTATATATATATATATATATATATTATATATATATATATATATATTTTTATATATATTATATATATAAGTTTATTCAGTAAGATCCAGCTCAGTCTATGATTTTACGGACAATTATTGCACAGGTGCTGATGCTCATCTCAGCATCGCTTGGGTACAGAACCTGCACTTGGGCGACACTTATGTGTCCAGGAGTCACGGTAAGTCATAGGTTTTTCTGTTCTCTGTGTTTGTTAGGCTGTTGCGTTCATGGTGACTCATTCATATCTACACAAAGCTGCTGTGTGCCCTGGTCAGTCGAGTCTTTTGTTTTTGTTGTTCAAACTAAGCTGACTGGCAAGGTCAAAAACAGAAGGGAAGCAACAGTGCTCACTAGGGATACACACAGGTCATTCTCACATCACTCGAGTTCATTTGCTGAAAGGCGAGGGAACTCCATGGTGTGTAACGTGTGATGTGCGGGTAACCATCAGGCATCTGCTCCTGGAGTGTCGGGATGTTCAGGATATTAGGCACAAGCATTTTACCGCAGACTCCCTAAAGATCCTTTTTTTTCGGGATGTTCCACCGGACACCATTTTTAATTTCCTGAGAGAATCTGGCTTTATCCAGTCTGATATGATATGAGTGAAAGTGGTAAAGTTGGCCACTAGGAACAAGGTTGTTTTAAGGAATCTGGTTTTGGTTTTATTTCATTTTATGTGTGATTGATGTGGTTTTTCCCATGACGCGGTGCCCACCCTGAGCTGACCCTTATGGTTGACCAGGGCATAGATACAAGGAAGGACCGTTGAGTTGGTTTAATACCCTGTTTTAATGAATTTGTATATAGTTCCATAGTTTTATTCTGAGATTTAAAATTTGACAAGGTGACAGTCCCTTTTTGGTCTGTGTGGTGGGTGGGGCTATAAATAGCATGTTTAGATTGATTACACTGGCAAGGTGAGTAAGATGATTATTAAACGTGTGAGACACAAGATCCAAATTCAGTAGTTCTGATTTTATATCTTTTTTTTGTGTTTCTAGGTTAGAGATCTGAGGTTTACATATGGTGAGATTTTTGCATATATGATCATCCCCCTCCCCCCAAACCCCCCCCCCCCAAAAAAAAAACCAACAACCCATTTAGGTAGCTGCATTCTGACTTCAGGGATCCTGTCTAAGCATGACACGTGTGTGCATCTGGATTGGTTTTTTTTATACTTTTTTTTTCAAATTCTGTCATCTGTTCCCACTGGTATAAAATGGCTTACTTTTCTAAAAGGTGGAACAATTTGGGTTTTTTAAATGTAAACACAATATGTTTTCATGCTTTCACACACAATGCCTTGGTTTATAGTTTCATTCGAAGGACTTTGACAATCAGCTTGATTTGTTCATCACTCTGGGAAAAAAAGGGCACGGTTGGAAATCAAACCTAGAACCTCATGGTTGTCTTGTTTTGCAGGTGAACGTCTTAACCGTCCTGCCACCTTCTTTCTTATCTTGATCCAATCTTACTGGCATGTGCCAGGTTTCCCGAGAGATGTTTGGAGCCAGGGCTTGTGGAGACTCCAGAGCTTCTTATTTGTGACGCTCCACCACATAATGAGACGGAGTGCACCTGAGGTCAATTTTAAGTTATTGACATGTTATTAATGTGCAATAAAGTGGCTATCAAATACAAAAAACAGATTGAAAATCGGACAATTCTGTGTAACATTATTACAAATTGAAATGATAGACTGCAGGATGGGACAAAATGAGAAACGGGCAAGTTTATTTTAGTAACAGGTTGTCAGAATGAGTGCTTTGGTTTTTTCAAAACACATTTAAAAGCAAACGGAATAAAAATTATTCTTTGATATTTCATTATAAGGTAAATAAACAGATCTAGTTAAATAATCAATCGAAATCTCAAAATTGACAACTTGACCCCCACCTGCCTTTAAAGGCTCCTAGCGCAAAATTGGGTAATGTGCTAAGCGACTCATTTCGTGGTGGAGCGTCACATTTATCCTTCAGATGACAGTTTAAAGCAAAGTCCCATGCTAATCCCATGGGGGTGGGGTAGTTCAGTGGTCAGAGCGCTCCCCAGTCAAGTTAAGCAGCGTCAAGCGTGGTTACCAATTGGATAGGTGACCATTTGCGCGCCTTGGCTTCAGTACAATTCCCCCAGTTCACCCAGCTGTAAATGGGTACCTGGCCTCTTTAGGGTCAGGGAAGGTGAAGCAGCAAGGGAGAGGAGATGGGCGCCGCCCTTAATATGCTGGCCCCTAGAGAATCTGAGGTCTCTGATGCCTCGCTCCCCTACGACCGCCAAGGTTATGGGACACCTTTATCTTTTTACCTTACCCATGGTAAAATCAACTCCAGCATTCCCTTGCTCTTCTCTGCACTAGTCTTTGCACCATAAGCGCCAGCTCTCTCTTCTGGCTCGCTTGTGAGTTCTTGGAATTCATTGTTACTGCGTCCAAGGAGATCAGTGTCAGCAAATTGCAGACTGCATGTGGATTTTCCACCAAGAGGTAGTCATCTGGCATTCAATGAGTGTCTCTTGTATGATCTTACCAAGAAAGTAATGGAATAAAGTAGGCAAGAGTATGCCGCCCTGTGTGACTCCTACTTTCTTTGAAAGAAGTCTCCAATCCAGCTGTTTATTAGCACTGCACTACTGGCATTGTTATAGAATGTCTGAATAATCTGTATCAATCCTTCCTCAGTGTTTAGTTCAGAAGGTTTGCCCCAGTCCTTCATGCCACACCTCTGTCAAATGCTTTTCTGGAGTCAACACATTATTTAACTCTCTTGCGTTTGGACTCTCTGAACACAAACTGCCCCTAGATTTCACATTCCATCATGAAATCAGGTCAGGCACACATGCTGGCTGGCCTTTTCCTCCTTCTAAGTGCATACCAGCAGCTATAATTACTTCCAGACACTCAGCGGGGTTTCTCCTTCTAGCCTGATAGAGGTTTAACATGTGGTAGCAATTAGTGATGGTCACAGCGTGATGGAAATCTACTGTGTGTAAATCCCGGCAAATCCCAGATCGGGACTAAGGGGATCCCAGCAAATTTCAAATCGGGATGAAGAGGGTTAAAACCAATTTTTCTGGTGTTGCTGTTTCTCTGTTAAAAGAGAATGTATGGAAAGACCTGCTCAGTTGTGCTCCTTCAAGCTCTTAGTCCAGCTTTGTTTTTGTGCTAGCACTTTTTCGGCTTTGTTTTTTTGTTTTGTTTTGTGAGTCCATTAACCCTAGTAGCGCTGAAATAACGGCAGCGGTACTAGGTGCTGCTGGCTGAATTAACAGCAGCCATTGTTGATTTGCAGTAGGGTGGGGTCAAACAACTCTTGATATTGATATGTAAAACTAAACTAAGTGTGTAAAGTTGTAAATCACTGGAAAGCTTAGATAACAAGCTTTTAAAAGAGTGAAATTTTATAGCAGCATGTAGTGTTTATGATAATGTAAAAAATAAATAAAGTTTAAAAACTGCGCGTGCACTACCAATTACTGTTGCGATGTCGGTGACCCAGATTGATTTTAACACGATATGCAATGTTGTTGCGGTGCAAAAATGTCATGATTCGATAAATACTGTCTCTTGACATAAGTTTTGAAAAAATAAAGAGCTTCCGTGGCTTTATCGGTCGTCAAATACTCGGAAAAGTCCAGCGAAATGATCGACGCGATCGCGATCGTCATGGCGGTGAACACTTATTTCGTGCGAACTGGCGGCGTTCTATGACGAAAATACGACAATCGCTTGATTTCGTGTGATGCAAAGTACTCGACAGCATATAGAAATGACTTAAAAACAGTTATTTCGAAGCCGTGTTGCGTTAAAATAAAGTAAAACAATGTATGACATCGAAAATCGCCCGGTAGCTATGAAGTGCTTTGGACAAAACTTGGCACCGCTCGATTCAGTCCGATCGCGATCAATTTTTCCGAAGTTTTTCAAAAATATTTTACAATCCTTACCTTATCATCTCTATTATCGTTTAATTCAACCAAATCCAGCCTCTAAAACTCCTCATCGCCGTCAATATCGTCAAAAAACTCGAAAAAGACTTCGAGTAATACGAGCGCAAACACTTTGCCGCCATTTTGTTTTCAGGCGATCGACGTTCGTCCAAAAAAAATAAAAAAGACACCTCTAAACCAATCAGAATCCTTGTTGCTTGCGACTGCGGACGACCTTCACCCATTTCTGCGGCCCTACAATGGCCTTCACGTTCATTGGATGACCTTTGAAAGCGAAAGAATACCTTCAATTACGATCACCGACGTCATCCCGGAATATTCCGGGAGCCGCCAGAAATGCTGCACTACGTCATTCCGGAGTAATCCGGGAACAGCGCTACTAGGGTTAAGAATGATTCTGAGCATTACAATGCTTGGATGGGTTATAAAGCTGATTGTTTGGTAGTTCTAGTTCTACCTTTGGTTACCTCTCTTTGGAAGTGGGATGATGTAGGTTACCTCTCTTTAGAAGTGGGATGATGTAGGTTACCTCTCTTTGGAACTGGGATGATGTAGGTTACCTCTCTTTGGAACTGGGATGATGTAGGTTACCTCTCTTTGGAACTGGGATGATGTAGGTTACCTCTCTCTGGAAGTGGGTTTATGCACATTACCTTTTAGTTAATTGCAATGCAACTTCAGTTCAATGCAATACATATCACTTCATTGCAATGCAATACAACTTCAGTTTAATTAACCCTCTTAGTCCCAAACTGGGATTTGCTGGGATTGAATAATTGCCCCCCTTGAATCCCGAACTGGGATCTGCTGAGATTTACACATAGTAGTATTCCATCAGGCAGTGACCATGATGGAATGACCAGTGATCATGATGGAATGTGAAATCTAGGGGCAATTTGTGTTCAGAGAATCCGAATGCAAGAGGGTTAATGCAATACAACTTTGGCTCATTGCAGTGTGATACTTTGCGATGAGATACAACTTCTGTTCAATGTAATACAACTTCAGTTTGGTGCAATGGAGTGCGGCTTCAGTTTCCTGCAATGCAATATAACTTCGGTTCATTGCAGTACAATCTCAGATCAATTCAATACAACTTCAGTGCAATGTGATACAACTTCAGTTGAATGCAGTCCAACACAACTTCAGTCCACTGCAGTGCAACTTCAGATCAGTGCAACACAACTTCAGTTCAGTGCAATGCAACTTTAATTTAATGCAATGCAATGCAACTTCAGTTTAATGCAATACAACTTTAATTCATTGCAAGGCAGCATAACTTCAGTTCATTGCGAGGCAAAGCACATTTTTTAAGGTCTCAAAAGACAGAAATAAAGTGCTTCTTCATTGTACGGTAATGTGTACTTTTCTGTCGTTTGATAAGTTTTATTTTCAAGCTTTATATCCTATTTTTTTTGAAAAACATGACATTGAATTGATGTTTCAGAAAGTGCAAGTTCAGGACAAAGTATCACACCAGATGAATGTCTGGTCATTTTGATAAAGAGTGAGCTGGAGCAATGCCCAGAGAAAAAGGAAGCCTTGCACTCCCTGGAACAAAAGATATGTGACAAAATCAGACAGCAGAAAGGAAAACAGCATTTCTCTTCCTTCAGAGACCTGTTTGATTGTAAGTTCAAACAGTTCATTGAGGAAAAGCCTGATCAGTTCGAACTAAAAAATGATGGCCAGCACTATATAGTTTATATGAAAAAGGCAACGAAGAAGAAGGAGGAGAAGGTGCCTGAACGTTGTGACGAAGCTGAAGTCTCGGATGCCGATTCAGGAGAGTGGGAAACTGTCTTAAGGAAAAAAGGTGGTGGCGCCAGGCAGAAGCAGCGTCGGGCACAAAGCTTGGGTCTCTCAAAGAGCATGACCGCAGACGAGGTGTTGGTTCTCAACCTTGTCCAAAAACCTGAGTCAGACACACTGATTTTTAAAGAGAGTGAGGATGTTTACAAGCGTAATCGGCCAGAGTTTATCAAAGATGTCACAAGCTTGTTTAACACTTCAGATGCTAGTTTCTCCAGCGTACATACTTGTAGGAGTCCAAGCCCACTCCCCGCCTTCACACAGGTTGTTAGGCCTTCAGTCGTCAACCTCTGAATCATACTACCAGTCAGTGTTCTCCAAATCTATGTTCACTGTCATCCCCAAGTTTAGATACAGGGAGATTACTTGCAAGGGGAAACGTATTGGAATTGTTGAAGTTGATAACAAGTCATCAAGCAAGTCCAAAAGCGTTATTCTCAGTGATGATATGGCGGCATGTGGGATAAAAAAAAATCAACTTTGGACAAGGAGAGGATGCAGAAATGTCTGTCGTGCTCAAGGTGAACAAGTGTGTCCTAAACCATGGGAAAGTTTTGGAGAAAGCCCAAAGAGAAAAGGACAACAAGGCAAGAAGCCACCAGAAGCGATGCAACGCAGTTCTCGGCCAGGAGCGATTTCAAAGCAGCCAAGTGCCAAGACACCGCAGACATTTCACCAAGCAGAAGCAGGAGACTCCAGCCGTAGGCCAGGAAGAGTTTCTGAACAGAGCTGTGCTCAGGCAGAGCTTAAGAGTCAGCAACCAGCTTCATTTTCCAGTTGTCTGAAAAACACTCCTGCTGGTGTAACAAGCAAAACACAGGAATTGATGGACGCTTTGAACAATTTTAAGAAATATGATTTTGTGCTCATCACAGGCAGCATGCAAATCACCAAAGCCAATAAAAGTATTCAAGCTCTGGCTGCAGCACCTTGGGTTGCTGTATATGATTTCAATTTTCATGGCCGGGATGATGGATTACTGTGTTTACTGGAAGAGGGCATTGCTAAAAGGAGGAGTTTCAGTGTGTTTACTTGGTGTGATAACTGCAAAGGAATCACAGAAAAAGGCACCCAGTGGTGGAGTCTGAGAGGCCGTCATGAGATTGCTGAAAGCCATACTCCAGACAATCACCAGGACTGGTTCATGAAAGTGAAGGATAAACTGGAAAAGCTGAGTCAGGCGCTTGCTCAGTTTGCGGAAGATTGCACAGTTTTGAAACTGGTCATTCTGTGGCCCAACATTGAATCAGAAGCGAGGTGCATGCACAAGTTCCTCAACAAACTGCGAGAAAACTTACCTTTAGATATGATTCTTTGTTATCCTGATTCTGCGGAAGACCATACACAGTCTAAAGCAGCCCAGCTGTTTGTACTGGACTTTGAAGACTCGGTCAAAGAATTCCATGTGGATTTGGAAGACTTTTGTGCACAAGTTGAGCTCTTGACCCAAGGCACCCACTTGGTTGAGAATATCCAGTTTCAGCTACCCTCCACCGACGCCATCGTTACTTTGACAGAAAAAGATGATGCTAAGCTTGCTGAAGACATGGATGTTTTGTATCTCCAAAGCACATGTTCGGGAGCTTTAACAAAAGAGCATCTTGAAGAAGAAGCAGAAACATTTTTCAGAGGGGGAACAATAAAATGGTCCACTTGGTATGATCCTGGGTATGACCATTTTGACATCAGGCGTGCTCTGGCAAAAGAAGTGACCAGTCACATTGACAAGGAGTTCATCAGGGAATTCCGCACGGGAATGGTCACTATCTACCATGCACCGGGGGCAGGCGGATCCACCATGGCCAGACGTGTGCTCTGGGACTTGCACAGTCGCACACCTTGCGTTCATGTGAAGCAAAGATCCGGGTCTTCAGTAGAAGAAATTGCAGCAAAACTGATTTTTCTGCAAGAAACGTGCAGAATGCCTGTCATTGCTTTGATGGATGGGGAAGATGAAGGAAAAATCAAGCAATTTTCCCGTCAGTTGCAGCGTCACAATGTGGTCATCGTTTATGTAAAGCGATATCCTGGTAGTTCGCCGCAAAAAGCAAAGAACAAATTCCACTTGCCAGGAATACTGGAGAAGAAAGAATCCAAAGAACTTTTCAGCCGTTATGTGGAGCAGTGTAAGGGGGATCTGAAAAAAGTGGAGGCTCTACGCAAACTGGACCAGAGTGTTCAGAGTGACAAGACTGTTCGCATGTATGAATATGGAATGACGGTGTACCTCCATGAATTCCAGGGTGTGAAAGCCTTCGTCAGAGGTCACCTTCAGCTGGAAGAACAGAGCCAAGGAGAGCTGACACACTTGCAGAAATGCCTTGGATTCCTGGCCCTTGTCTTCTATTATGGGCAGTCATCACTTCCCTGTCAGTTCTTCGTCAGTCTTCTGGGGAAAATGGCAAACTACAAAGTGGATCTAGATGACTTTCCAAACGAAGTGAAGGTCTTTGTGGTGCAAGATGAAAATGAAGGAAGATCAGTTTGCATACGTATTGGGCACTACGTCATTGCAAAGGAAATTTTGGAACAAATACTTTGCAGGCGTTGCAGAAAATCGTCACGAAAAGATGTGGGTGCAACAGACAGACTGAGCCAAGAAGCTAGAAGGCATTTGAAGAACTTCTGTATTGAGTTCATCAGTCAGGCTTCAAAACGGAAGTGGAAAACATCACTGCCTTCACAAACAATCAGTCAAGTCTTGACCAGAACTTTTATCTTCAGGGACAACGAGGAGACAAGTGACATGGATGAGCATGGAATGGAAACGCAGCAGAAGAAGAAACCTCAGTTTTCGCAGGTCATGTCAGATGTGGACTCGAATCCTCCATTCCAAGGTCGCCTGGAGATTTTTCAGAAACTGTGTGAAACATTTCCCCTCGACCCTAACTTCAGAGCTCATTTGGGACGTTTCTACACATGTTGCCGCCCAGAGGAAGAAAAAGAAGCGGAAAAGCATTTCCAAGAAGCACTCCGTCTGTGTAGAGAACAGAGCCAGTCCAAAGACATGGGTGAAACAGATGACAAGTCCAAGCTGACTTTGATGCACATCTATCACATGTATGGCATGTTCTACCATTTCCGCACATACCAGCTGATCAAAAACAGCTCCGAACTATGCAACAATGAAGAAATGCTGGACATGATTGTTGAAAATGCTGAAAGAGCGTGTGAGCATTTTGATAACAGCAGAAATGCTACTCCAGCGGGCCATGAAGAAAGCTACATCTACATAAATGAGATTTGTGTAAGGCTGCGAACCTGTGATTATGTGAACCGCAACTTCCGAGGAAAACTGGAAAGCTTCTTGGC
>CM060350.1:11363254-11370754 GCA_030674155.1 Stramonita haemastoma
AGTGCCAGCGAATTGGGGATCAGGAGGCGCAGGTTGGAAAGAAGACTGATCCAGTCTGGAGCGAATATTGCGGACTTTGTCAGAGAAGAAGGAAGAAAAAATAGCAGGAAGTTCAGAATGGCTGTAGGCGGTAGGCAGAGGACTTGCCTTATCAGATCCAAGAAGAGTTGAGGGGAGGAAAAAAAGAGATTTCATTGATGTAGCATTAAGAACTTGAGCAGAATAGAAATTTGTCTTTGCTGAATGGATTAAGGATTTGACTTTGTTGGTTTGTTTTCGTAAAAGCTGTCTGTTAATTTCAGTTTTTATTTTGCGCCACTGCTGCTCTAGCTGTCGACGTTTGCGCTTTGCAACCAAAATTTCGTGAGTGTACCATGGGGCACAGGGTCTATCGCGCAGGAAGAGGTCCGAAGAAGGTGCTTGCTCATCGAGCAGTTGACTGAGAACATTACTGTAGTGTGTAGAAGGGTCAGTGTTATCAGGAGTTTGAGGCAGCTTGGGAAGAAAAGATTTATAAGTGTGTGTGTATTTGTGCACATGCATGTGTGTGTGTTGTGTGAGTGTGTGTGTGTGTGTGCACGCGCGCATGTGTGCGTGCGTGCATGCGTGTGTACATTCAAATTTGCTAAAGTTATTGTCAATGTCATTGATTGTCATTGATTGTTTGTGTGTTGTATAGGTTGAATGTAAGCGCTTTGATTTGGTTTTGCAAGATATAGCGCTATATCAGAATTCCATGTATTAGTAGTAGTAGTAGTATTAATATTAATATTATTATTAATACTATTATTAATATTATTATTATTATTGTTATTATTATTATTATTATTATTATTATTAATACTATTCTTCTTCTTCTTCTTCTTGTAGGACTTAACTCTCTGGACAGACTGCGAGAGAGGCGGGATGGCTTCAGATTTATGTGCAGGGGGAATGTGTTCTTGTCAGCAGGGTTACAGTGTGGAGAAAGTGCTAGAGCGTGTTCGAACCTGGCACAACGTCTGTCGCAGTCCACAGTCCACCTACTACCTCTTTGTCCTGCTCAGTCTCCTGGGCTTTGGAACAGCAGTTTCTTCAGGTGAGGAGGCTGAGTGTGTGTTCAATTTCTTTTAACGTCTTTTCACAAATTGTGATATTAGACGGAAATGTGGGAGAGAGAGAGAAAAAGACAAAGAAAGACAGAGGAGGAAGGGTGTGTGAATGTCAGGGGAAGAGGGCGTAGTTGGTAATGTATGGAAGATGGAACTTCAGAGGATCAATAGGGCCTACACGTGGATTGATAAAAAAAAATAATAACAAAAACCTTAACATTACTTACCTAATAAACTACAATGAACAAAAAGGAAAATGCAGTTGTAACAATTCTTAACAAAAACAGTAATTCCAAAGAAAAAATGTGAGGTAATTTCACCTGAGAATAAAGTCATAATTAGCTCCCCCCCCCCCCCCCCCCCCCCCAAAAAAAGAAAGAAACACCACCAACAATAACAACAAATAAGTTGTTATTTGAGTGTGTGTGTGTCTGTTCAGGTGAGGAGGCTGAGTGTGTGTGTGTGTGTGTCTGTTCAGGTGAGGAGGCTTTAAAAATTAAAAAAAATTCTTTTATATCGAGGATAATGGAATAAGCATTCATATGTTGTTGTTTTTTCAATCCAGTCCCTGCGTGTATGCAGTTGTGTAAATATTGTCATCTGTTCCCACCGGCACACAATGGCCTACTCTTACAAAAAGTGAAATTGAACAGGATTTAACATGTGCGCAAGATATTCTGCGTGCGTTTGCACACGGGGCCTCGGTTTACAGTCTCATCCGAAAGACTTATGGGGAGAGTGGAGTCAGCACTGATGTTAACCCCAGGAGAAAAATTCCCCTCGACCAGGAATCGAACTTGGGTTGTTGAATTGCCAGTGCAATGTTCTGACCACTAGGCTATCCCCGTCCCCTGAGTGTGTGTGTGTGTGTGTGTGTGTGTGTTCAGGTGAGGAGACTGAGTGTGTGTGTGTGTGTGTGTGTGTGTGTGTGTGTGTGTGTGTGTGTGTGTGTGTGTGTGTTCAGGTGAGGAGGCTGAGTGTGTGTGTGTGTGTTCAAGTGAGGAGGTTGAGTGTGTTGAGGTGAGGAGAATGAGTGTGTGTGTGTGTTCAGGTGAGGAGACTGAGTGTGAGTGTGTGTGTTCAGGTGAGGAGACTGAGTGAGTGTGAGGTGTTCAGGTAAGGAGGCTGAGTGTGTGTGTGTGTGTGTGTGTGTGTGTGTGTGTGTGTGTGTGTGTGTGTGTGTGTCTATTCAGGTGAGGAGGTTGTGTGTGTGTGTTCAGGTGAGGAGGTTGAGTGTGTGTGTGTGTGTTCAGGTGAGGAGGCTGAGTGAGTGTGAGGTGTTCAGGTAAGGAGGCTGAGTGTGTGTGTGTGTGTGTGTGTGTGTGTGTGTGTGTGTGTGTGTGTGTGTGTGTGTGTGTGTATTCAGGTGAGGAGGTTGTGTGTGTGTGTGTTCAGGTGAGGAGGTTGAGTGTGTGTGTGTGTGTTCAGGTGAGGAGGCTGAGTGAGTGTGAGGTGTTCAGGTAAGGAGGCTGAGTGTGTGTGTGTGTGTGTGTGTGTGTGTGTGTGTGTGTGTGTGTGTGTGTGTGTGTCTATTCAGGTGAGGAGGTTGTGTGTGTGTGTGTGTTCAGGTGAGGAGGTTGAGTGTGTGTGTGTGTGTTCAGGTGAGGAGGTTGAGTGTGTGTGTGTGTGTGTTCAGGTGAGGAGGCTGAGTGTGTGTGTGTGTGTGTGTGTGTGTGTGTGTGTGTGTGTGTGTGTGTGTGTGTGTGTGTGTGTGTCTGTCTATTCAGGTGAGGAGGTTGTGTGTGTGTGTGTTCAGGTGAGGAGGTTGAGTGTGTGTGTGTGTGTGTTCAGGTGAGGAGGCTGAGTGAGTGTGAGGTGTTCAGGTAAGGAGGCTGAGTGTGTGTGTGTGTGTGTGTGTGTGTGTGTGTGTGTGTGTGTGTGTGTGTGTGTGTGGTTATTCAGGTGAGGAGGTTGTGTGTGTGTGTGTTCAGGTGAGGAGGTTGAGTGTGTGTGTGTGTGTGTGTTCAGGTGAGGAGGTTGAGTGTGTGTGTGTGTGTGTTCAGGTGAGGAGGCTGAGTGAGTGTGTGTGTGTGTGTGTGTGTGTGTGTGTGTGTGTGTGTGTGTGTGTGTGTGTGTGTGTATGTCTATTCAGGTGAGGAGGTTGTGTGTGTGTGTGTTCAGGTGAGGAGGTTGAGTGTGTGTGTGTGTGTTCAGGTGAGGAGGTTGAGTGTGTGTGTGTATGTTCAGGTGAGGAGGCTGAGTGTGTGTGTGTGTGTGTGTGTGTGTGTGTGTGTGTGTGTGTGTGTGTGTGTCTATTCAGGTGAGGAGGTTGTGTGTGTGTGTGTTCAGGTGAGGAGGTTGAGTGTGTGTGTGTGTGTTTCAGGTGAGGAGGCTGAGTGTGTGTGTGTGTTTTTTTTTTTTTTTTTTTTTTTTTTTTTTTTATTCTTTTATATCGAGGATAACAGAATAAGCAATCATGTGCTTTTTTTCATCCGGTCCCCGTGTGCATGCAGTTTTGTGAATATTGTCATCTGTTCCCACCGGCACACGATGGCCTACTCTTACGAAAAGCGGAACAGGATTTAACGTGTGCGCAAGATGTTCTGCGTGCGTTCGCACACGGGGCCTCGGTTTAAAGTCTCATCCGAAGGACTTTTGGGGAGAGTGGAGTCTGCACTGATGTTAACTCCAGGAAGAAAATTTCCTCGACCGGACTCGAACCTGGGTCTTCAAATTGCCAGCGCAATGTTCTGACCACTAGGCTATCCGCCCCCCCTGTGTTCAGGTGAGGAGGTTGAGTGTGTGTGTGTGTGTTCAGGTGAGGAGGCTGAGTGTGTGTGTGTGTTCAGGTGAGGAGGCTGAGTGTGTGTGTGTGTTCAGGTGAGGAGGCTGAGTGTGTGTGTGTGTTCAGGTGAGGAGGCTGAGTGTGTGTGTGTGTTCAGGTGAGGAGGCTGAGAGTGTGGTGAGGTGAGGCTGACATATGTCATCTATGCCCCCAACCATATCTAGTCTGGTCTTCCCCACTCCCCCCCCCAAAAAACAACAACAACAACAACAACCAACAACAACAAAAAAACCCAACAAAAACAAACTTATTTGAAAGAAAACGTATGTGCAAGACAGGTATCATGCATTCAAACACGAGACCTCAGTTCACAGCCATACCTGGCAGACTTGCAACAAGGGAACCGAGTCAGAATCAATGCAGATACCTGGAAGGGGGGGGGGGGGGGGTGTGGGAGAGAGAGGGGGAGAGGAGGAATCCTCCTAAATAGACACCCCCAAGACAAGACCCGAACCTGCATTTAGAGCTGCTGTTCAAGCCCAGTTTTGACACTTTTAACCACTACGTTACCCTTACCCCCCCGCCCACCCCCCTTTATCATCAGCGACCGCAGTCATTCTGTCTATGTATTTGTTGTTTGCACCTCTTTACATCTCAGCCGATTTCTCTGCATGAAATTCGGGGCTTCTCTCTCTCTCTCTCTCTCTCTCTCTCTCTCTCTCTCTCTCTCTCTCTCTCTCTCTCTCCCTGTCTCTGTCTCTGTCTCTGTCTCTGTCTCTCTGTGTCTCTGTCTCTCTCTCTCTGTGTCTCTCTCTCTGTGTCTCTCTCTCTCTCTGTCTCTCTCTCTGTCTCTGTGTCTCTGTCTCTCTGTGTGTGTCTCTCTCTCTGTCTCTCTCTCTCTGTCTGTCTCTCTGTGTGTGTCTCTCTCTCTCTGTGTCTCTCTCTCTGTCTCTCTCTCTCTCTCTCTGTCTCTCTCTGTCTTTCTGACTCTGTCTGTCTGTCTGTCTGTCTGTCTCTCTCTCTCTCTCTTTCTCTCTCTCTCTTCCCCACCCCGGGTAGAGAGAGAGCAGGTCGTCGCCACAAGCGCAGCACCTACCCCCTTTTTTTTTTTCCTTTTTTTTTTCTTTTTTTCCTCCCCTGTCTGCAACTGTATTTGTTTCCCTGTCTGTCTGTCTGTCTGTCTTGACTTCTCAGGCAACACAGAGTGCCTGGTGGAAGCCCAGATGCTTCTGGAGACCATGCAGAAATTGAGCAAGGTGATCCAACGATCCCGTTTTCCCCGCGAGTGGCTGGGAAGGGAGGACTTCCAGGGCATCAAGCGACTGGTGACTAACAGCAACATCAGCCAAGAGGACCGCAGGATAAAGAGTGAGTCACGGTTGTCAGTTCCCCCCCCCCCCACTTTCAGCTCCTCTTCACTCACTCACTCACTCAGTCCCATGTCCCAAAGGACGTAGGGGGGAGGAGGACATGAGAGAAGACGCGACAGACATCTTTTTTCCATGCTTCGCGATCCTGTGTGGCTAGTAAAGGAGGTGTTGCAGGGGTTGGGCTCCTCTTAGCTGCTGATTAATTAATTAATTAATTAATTAATTAATCCAGCCCAGCCCAGCCCAGATAGGAGCCGCCAGCTGGTGCTAATGATAGCAGGAGCTGACCACACTTGGGACTAGGTAAGAAGAAAGAGCGCGCTAAATGTAGGACTCTTGACGATGGAGGGTTGTTGGGTTTGTGTGGAGAGGGATGTTGGGTTTGTGTGGAGAGGGATGTTGGGTTTGTGTGGAGAGGGATGTTGGGTTTGTGTGGAGATGGATGTTGGGTTTGTGCGGAGAGGGATGTTGGGTTTGTGCGGAGAGGGATGTTGGGTTTGTGTGGAGAGGGATGTTGGGTTTGTGTGGAGAGGGATGTTGGGTTTGTGTGGAGAGGGATGTTGGGTTTGTGCGGGAGAGGGATGTTGGGTTTGTGTGGAGAGGGATGTTGGGTTTGTGTGGAGATGGATGTTGGGTTTGTGTGGAGATGGATGTTGGGTTTGTGGGGGGGGGGGGGGGGGGGGGGGGGGGGTGGTTGGGTTTGTGGGGGGGTTAGGGTGGATGTTGGGTTTGTGCAGAGAGGGATGTTGGGTTTGTGCGAAGGGGTGTTGGGTTTGTGTGGAGAGGGATGTTGGGTTTGTGCAGAGAGGGATGTTGGATTTGTGCGAAGGGGTGTTGGGTTTGTGTGGAGAGGGATGTTGGGTTTGTGTGGAGAGGGGTGTTGGGTTTGATTGATTGCTTTGATTGATTTATTCTTTTATATCGAGGATAATGGGATAAGCACTCTTGTGCTTTTTTACATCCAGTCCCTGTGTATATGCGTTTTGTAAATGTCATCTGTTCTCACCGGCACATGATGGCCCACTCTTAAGAAAAGCAGAACAGGATTTAACGTGTGCGCAAGATGTTCTGCGTGCGTTCGCACACGGGGCTTCGGTTTAAAGTCTCATCCGAAGTACTTTTGGGGAGAGTGGAGTCAGCACTGATGTTAACTCCAGGAGAAAAATCTCCTCGACCGGACTCTAACCCGTGTCGTCAAATTGCCAGCGCAATGTTCTGACCACTAGGCTATCTATCTATCTATCTATCTATCTATCTATCTATCTATCTATCTATCTATCTATCTATCTGTCCATCTGTCCATCTGTCCATCTATCCATCTATCCATCTATCTATCTGTCTATCTATATCTATCTATCTATCCATCTATCCATCTATCTATCCATCTATCTATCTATCTATCTATCTATCTATCTATCTATCTATCTATCTATCTATCTATCTATCTATCTGTCTATCTATCTATCCATCTATCCATCTATCTATCTGTCTATCTATCTATCTATCTATCTATCTATCCATCTATCTATCCATCTATCTATCTATCTATCTATCTATCTATCTATCTATCTATCTATCTATCTATATCCCTTTGTCTGGTGATTGTAGGGGCACCCCTGAAGACTTGACAACCAGTTCCCTCCATTCCTCTCTCTGTTCTGCCTTTCTCAAAATTTGGTTGAGTTCTAGGCCTGTCCATTTGCGGATGTTGGACAACTAAAAGTTGTAAGGTGAGTGTATGCAGTTTTGTTGGACAACTAAGGTTGTCAAAAATCATGCCGCCCTGGGTATCCCAGCATCAGACACTGCCCCCTCTCAGCTGTCAGTTTCCCCCCCCCCTCCCCCCACTTTGAGCTCCTGTCAGTTGCTAATCAATCCTTCCCATCCCAGGCTAGGTGAGGGGGGAGGGGGGGGGCATAATTATAGCAGAAACTGACCACACTTGGGACTAGGTTCAAAGGAAAGGGAGCTGTAAATTTTGCACTCTTGGACCGAGTGGTGTTAATTCACTGTGGCATACCTGGCAATGAACAAGCTGATGGACTTGCAAAACAGGGGGCACAGAAAGAACAGTGGGAAAGTAGCCTTCACTCACTCACTCAGTCCCATGTCCCAAAGGACGTAGGGGGGACATGAGAGAAGACGCAACAGAGATCTTTTTCCATGCTTCACGATCCTGTGTGGCTAGTAGGAGGTGTTGTAGGGGTTGGGCGGTCCAGTCTTTGATGTTGTCAACCCATGATTTCTTTTGGCGGCCTCTTCTTCTCTTGCCCTCGACTGTTCCTTGCAGGATGGTTTTTGCTAGGGTGGAAAG
>CM060350.1:11375754-11385754 GCA_030674155.1 Stramonita haemastoma
GCAGCTGTTGAACCGCTACCAATGCCACAACTGCCCCCATCGGGAAGAGATGACCTGGGAACAGCAAGAGGTGCGGTGCAGGAAGTGCCGTGCCCAATCACCAAGAACGAGCACTCGGCAAGCCCTGGACCACCCGAGGACCTATAAAGCCACTGACTGCTGC
The DNA here is from genome assembly GCA_030674155.1 of Stramonita haemastoma. Classification (NCBI taxonomy): domain Eukaryota; kingdom Metazoa; phylum Mollusca; class Gastropoda; order Neogastropoda; family Muricidae; genus Stramonita; species Stramonita haemastoma. Next base: position 11,375,918 of record CM060350.1, read on the forward strand.
ACAGGGGGACGGGATAGCCAGCCTTGTGGTCAGAACATTGCGCTGGCAATTTGACGACCCGTGTTCGATTCCCGTTCGAGGGGATTTTTCTCCTTAGAGTGAACATCAGTGCTTGACTCAGATCCACTCTCCCTAAAAAGTCTTTTGGAGGAGACTGTAAACCGAGGCCCCGTGTGTGAACGCACGCGCGCAGGACATCTTGCGCGCACGTTAAATCCTGTTCCGCTTTTCGTAAGAGTAGGCCATTGTGTGCTGGTGGGAACAGATAATATTTACAAAACTGCTTACACACGGGCACCGGCACACGATGGCCTCCTCTTACGAAAAGCGGAACAGGATTTTACGTGTGCGCAAGATGGTCTGTTGGGGATTCTCCAGTGTGGTGACTGATGTTTATGGAAACTCAGCGACATGATTACGCTGAAGCTGGGCTTGACTTGACAGGCGCTTAACGGCAACGCAACGCGTTTTCTCTCATTTCACAGACGACCCAACTGTGGCTGTCTGTGTGTCCAACAAAGAAGAAGATTTTGTCATTGCAGAGACGGATGTTCATGCTAACTCGCAGGTAGCAGTCTGAAGTGTTTTCCGACTGTCCACACTACAGGTTTTTGACTGTTGTTTGTGAAAGGGAACAAGAGTGTCACCCCCTTGAAATACAGGTTTCAAATTGAACAAAACAACGTGACAATTGCAAACAATTTTGAGTAGATTCACCTTTTGAATGGAATCATTATAAACCATTGTTTGATTGTACAGACTAGATATATATATATATGTATGTTTATGTGTGTGTATATATATGTATGTATATGTATATATATATATATGTGTATGTATGTATATATATATCTGTATATATGTTTGTGTGTATATATGTGTGTATGTATATATATATATATGTGTGTACATACATATAGATGAAACATGTGTCTGGCCATGTGTGTTTTGCTGAATAGCAAACAGGTGATACCGGAAAAAGACTTGTATGGGTAATAGGCATTTGAGCTGACACTGACTCAGCGTGCTTTTTCTTATGGATAAAACATGTAAAATGGTGTAGGTAGACAGAATTGACAGAGATACTTTTTGGGGAGTTTTTGTGTGTTTTTTGGTGGGTTATTTTTTTGTGGTTGTTGTTTGTATGTGTGACATGATACATTGAATTTAGCGCGTGTGTGCAAGCATGCGTGCATGCGTGTGTGTGTATGTATGTATGTGTGTGTTTATGTGTGGGTGCATGCATGCATGCATGCATACTGATAGGGATTTGAACGTGTGTGTGTGCCTTTTGGTTAAATATTTGAAAAGCAATTAATGTCACTTGTTTATGAAACAAAATTGCATTCTTACTTTTTGGGATTTTATTTTGTTTTGATTAGAAACGTTTGCCTCTGTTGTTTGTAATTGAAAAATGAACATTAAAAAAGTTTATAAAAAAAAAAAAAGTGTCCCCCCACCCCCACCCCCCCCACCCCCCGTCCCGCTATCACATTATTGAACTTGCAGATCTATGGATAACTTACAGAGGTGTTGTTTTGTCCTTCTTGCCTTATGATTTTTTTTCTTTTTAAACTTTGCCTGATGATTATTATGTACTTTGGTTTGTGTACAGAGAAAGGTGATATTGTTTATAGCTTAAAATTACAGAGAACAAGAAATTATTTTTGTTATCATTGTCTAGAAATATCATCCTGTATAAAGCATAATGCTTTGAAGGCATAGCTTGAATGTGAAGAAAGTGAGTTGCTTTCTCCTGTTGCTAGATTATGTGACGAGGCGGTAATCAGATTACTTCCCATGCAATCGGAACTGCCAATCGCAGCGTCATGGATCTATATTTAGATCCACACCTGCGAACTGTGCGACGTTCTGTATCATTGGGGGGGGGTCGAAAATCTTCCGTTGCATGCACTTTGCCCGTAGCGGTAAAATGTAGTATTTATGCAGCCTCTTTTTTTTTTAGAGGCCACATTCCCACTGTCTGACTGTGTTGTCGTTGCCGAGAAGTTGTTATGTTACAGAGTCGCGGCAGATCAAATATCTGCACTCTGTTACAATTATATACACAGTTTTGGTTTGTTTTGTGTGGTAAAGAGTTTTTGCTGTTTGTTGATGCAAATACAGTGTCTGTACCGTGTTGTGGAAGTCTGGAAAAATGGAGGCCCCGACTTCTTTTCTGTCCTGGAAAACAGGGTCTAGAAAAAAACCCAAAACATAAAATATATATATATAGCGCTATATCTTGCAAGAAACAAATCAAAGCGCTTGCATTGGACCTATACAACACACAAGCAAACAATAACAATGAACAGTTTTAGCAACGCTGGAGTTGTTCACTTGTCGGTATCAAGTGTGGAGTAGCTATAATGTAAATCAGAAAAAAAAAGTTTGTAGTTCACCCCCTACCCCCAACACCTCCCTGTGGCTAGACCACCAAGGTTCACCAATTGTGAGATTTTGTGTGTGCGACTGTTTTTGCCCACCATGAAGTTAGCTGCATTCAAACTTTGGGGAACTATTACGAAATTGAAAGCGAAAACAAGACCATGAAAAAAAACAAAAAGAAAACGAGACCATGATTATAATGATATGATTCCCTTAACCCTCTTGCATTCGGTGTGTCTGAACTCAAACTGCCCCTAGATTTCGCATTCCATCACAAAATCAGGTCAGGCACACATGCTCGCTGGCCTTTTCCTCTTTCTAAGGACATACCAGCAGCTACAATTACTTCCAGACACTCTACAGGATTTGTACCTCTAGCCTGATAGAGCTTTGACATGTGGTAGCAATTAGTGATGGTCACAGCATGATGGAAATCTACTGTGTGTAAATCCTGGATCAGGACTCAGGGGGGGTAATTATTCAATCCCAGCAAATCCTGGATCGGGACTAGGCCTGAGGGTAAAATTTGTGGTAGTTGACAAATTTAGCAGATGAGAGTTATCTCCCTTCACTGTCTAATTATCCTGAGGAATAATTAGTTCTTGGCAGTGATAATGCTGTTCAGGAGATGAAAAAAATAAAATAAAATAAAATAAAAGCTCAACGCAGGCAAGCATTTGAATCGATCGATGAAATATGGCACAGAGAACAGTATCAAACTTAGACTGACACAATCTGACAGCGTGTGATAAAAATTTACTGTCTCTGGGTGCAGCTGCTAACACTGGACCGGGTGATGTTGACAGTTGAGAAATACAATGAAATCCTGGTCTTCTAAGATACATGTCTATTGCTGCTCCAGCTGGAATTCTTTTAAAATTGTGCCTGATTTTTTTTATGGTTGTTATATATATATATATATATATATATATAATATATATATATATATATATATATATATATATACATACATACACACAGTATGAGATGCATAACATACCAGTCTACATCTTTTTTTTGCTAATGTTGAGATCCTTTTAAAATTGTGTCTTGTTTTTTTATGGTTGGATATAAATATATATACCTATATATGTTATGAGATGCATGATATACCAGTGTACATCTTATTTGCTAATGGTGAGATTCTTTTAAAATTGTGTCTTTTTTTTTTTGGTTGGATATAAATATATATACATATATATATTATGAGATGCATGATACACCAGTGTACATCTTATTTGCTAATGGTGAGATCCTTTTAGAATTGTGTCTTATATTTTTATGGTTGGAGATATATATATATATATATATATATATATATATATATATATATATATATATATATATATATATATATATATATATATATAGTATGAGATGCATGGCTTACCATTGTACATCTTATTTGCTAATGCTGAGATCTTTTTGAAAGTGTGTTTATTATTTTTTTTAATTGTTGTTCATGTGGAGGAGATTGTAGCTATACCAGAGTACATGCTGATTGCTTCTGCTACATGTTTTGACTTTTGAGTTGATCAGAACTAGAATGACGCTAGGTATATGTTTGATTTGTACAGACAGTTCTATTTATTTTCTTTCACGTATGGCAGTGTGACATACTTTCATCAGAAACACGGTCACTGGGTTTTTTTTTTCTAAGACCATCCATAGCTTTGAATGGTTGTCTGGGTCCAGTAGGAGTTACAGTATCGGATGAAGGATCAAAGCCTGAAATTCTCTCCAGGATAGCCCAGACCACATCTGCAATGACCAAACTGTAGTTTGTGTGTGTGGGGGGGGAGGGGGGGGTTGTTGTTTTTTTTGGTTTTTTTTTGGGGGGGGGGGGGGAGTTGATGGGTGAAGTTTTTGGATTTGTGTGTCTTTTTTTTTTTTTTTAAAGGGAGGTATCAGAGCCCCTCCCACCTCCCCCCCCCCCCCCCTTTTTTTTTTTTTTTGGTTTGGTTTTAGGTCACACGAATCACTGTATGTATGTTTTTAGAAAAGATTTTTCAAACAAGTTTTGGTTTCATTAACTGGCTTACTATGTATTTGTTGCTCAGTTACCAATAATGTTTTTTAATCATTCATTTGCTGACTTATCTGTTACATAATTTTTTTACTTAAAGCATGCGTTTGTGGGGGGAAAAAAAGTGGTCATGGTTATGTACATCTTATAGTCTTCTTTTCTAGAATAACCTTTCGCATTGAAAAATGTTACAACTTGTGACATTTTTCTGAATGATTTGAGTGGTTTGGATTACTTTTGTACAAGTAATGACACTATTTGTTTGTTTTGGTAATTATTTTTTTAAGGGGGGGGTGGGGGGGGGGACAGGGTAGCTCAGTGGTCAGAGCACTTGCTTCTCCCAAGCCATGGTTAAGCAGCACCGAGCATGGTTAACAATTGGATGGATGACCGTTTGTATGCCTTGGCTTCAATGCAGCCCCCCCCCCCCCCCCCCTCCCTCAACCAGTTTACCCAGCTGTCAATGGGTACCTGCCCTCTTTAGGGTCAGGAAAGGTAAAGCAGTGAGAGAGAGGAGATGGGTGTCGCCCTCAACATGCTGGCCCCCTAGAGAAGCTGAGGTCTCTGATGCCTTGCTCCCCTATGACCGCAAAGGTTATGGGACACCTGTACCTTTCCCTTTTGGTAATGAGTCTTGCATCTATTTTGATGAAAAGAAAAAAGGGACTCAAAACGAAAGGATGTATCTTTGATATCCGGTCCATGTTGTAATTTTGACATCCCCATTGTATTCTTTTCTTTTCTTCTTTTTTCTTTTTTGTATGTAGGCCTATGTCTTTGTTTATAATATGGATTTTTATTTAATGACAGATCCTAAAGCCGAGAGGTTATGAGCGTTTGACTTCAGCACTGAGATGTCCTGGGTTAGAGTCTCTGCAGTGACATCTAGAGCACGAAAGGTGAGGGATTTTGATGATCTGCCCGGGGTGAACTTCATTCACGTGCAGACCTGCCAGTGCCTCGATTCCCTTCGTGTGCACACATACCATGCTGAGGATGGAAAGTGCATGTTTAAGATCCCATAAACCACGTCCGCGTTTGGTGGGTCATGGTAAAACACTCCTCCTCCTCCACATACCCAGCATGCATCCTGGGCTAGGAAGAGCCGCTCTGATATGTTAGGAGGATGTGCTGTGTTGACTTGACTGAAGCCAGCAGCAGACAGACCTCCTGCAGAGTTAAAATTGCACCCAGTAAGGGAAGGCACAGAAGAGAGAGAGAGAGAGAGAGAGAGAGAGAGAGAGAGAGAGAATTTGTCTGACTTGACGCCATGAGTAAACAGAGTCGAAAAGAATTAGGCTGCCTACTATATTTTACAGGGATGTAATTCTGCCTAACATCAAGAGAGAGAGAGAGAGAGAGAGAGAGAGAGATTTTGTCTGTTTCGATTTTATATTTCATTGAGTGTGTGGTAATGAAACTATTGTTTATAAAGCACAGTCATAATGGATCTCTCTTTCTCATTACACTTGTTGCCAAACTAAAAAAAAAAACAAAAAAACCCATTGTTGAAATATTTCAAAGCCTGTATTTCATGAATTTCTGTTGTTGATATTTTTATTTCTCAGGCCTAAATTGTACCCTTTCCTGTGATTATAGGTGCTTACTCTCTTATTGATCAAACACTGAAATACTCAGGTTAATGTGTTATTGACGATATGTAAAGAGTAACTAAAGCTGTGAATGAATTGTGTGTAAGGCTTGTCAGGAAAAGAGAGTGTGTGGGTTTTTTTTAAAATATTTTTTTAATTGCACTAAGATGAGCCGAGTTTAGTAAGAAATGACATACGTGGTTGACCGTTGTTGACAATAGCATCAGTGTTCTGGCTTCTCCAACTGTACAATCCTGCAAAGTATTGTTTGTGAAAACTTGCAAGTGATACTGGATGTCGTTATGCTATGCATAATCTTGTCTTTCCCCCTTTTTTTTTTTTTTTTTTTTTAATGCGTTCTGTTGTGTGTGCGCGCGCGCGCTTGCACGCATGCGCGTGTGTGTGTGTGTGTGTGTGTGTGTGTGTGTGGTGTGTGTGTGTGAACAAATGCTGCATCACATAAAGACTTTTTCTTTATCCTTTCTGAGACAGAAGTCTTGAGATTGAGAGAGAAAAAAGGTGACGTTTTTTAAAGATTAACCTTGGTGTATACGCTGATGGTTAAAAAATATCTATAAAAAAAATCCCCAAGCATTTAAGTACTTTAGATGCACAGGCAGAATGCAAAAGAAATAGTTCTTAAGTGAAAGACAATGCAAAAAATCTTGCAAGAAGTTGCAAAGTTTGATGGAAGGTGGTATGATGATAATAATAATGATGATGATGATATTACTACTACTACTACTACTACTACTACTACTACTACTACTACTAATAACAATAACAACAATAATGATGATAATAATAATAACAATAATAGTAATAATAATGATAATAATAATGGAATTTTTATAAACGCGGAATTTTGTAAAGCAAACAAATCAAAGTACACATGGAGATGAAAATCGTTCACTCCTGTAACTGCAATATTTGAACATTAGTGGTGTGTTTTCATTTTAGCTCAGTTAGTGTCGATATATCGATATATTCTTCCAATCATGATTATTTTAGGAAGGGAATGACAAGTCTTGCTTTGCTGTCATTTTTCGTTCTTGTTAGTGATTTATTTAAAATAGCATATATTCCCATCATCCGCGTTTCCAGATTTTCTTGGCAGCATGTTGTGTACAAGGGAAATTATGGAGAACCTAAATGATCTGAGTCTCTGTTGAAATAGAATTCTTTCGAAACAACAAAACAAATGTTCAGATGAAATCACTTTTGGGATGACACCTTTTACTCTGTGTTTAATCAAAATGGATTGGAAAGAAAGACTTGATGAGGGATTTACTGGCTGTTGAATACAGCAACACTGCTGAAGACTGTTTTTGCTTATTTCATGTGGAATTGTGAAATGTTTTGATATTTTAGATTTAGTCATGAATTTTAAAAAATTGATTTTTGGAAAAAAAAAAATGTACTCGTTAAGCGCACAATACGCTGAAGTTTGAATTATGCAAACATTTACATGCTTAACCCTCCGACACAAAACTGATGTGAACATTGGATTTACTAAGCCACTTGCTTATCTTATTGCAAGTTTGGTGGTTGTTTTGCTGTTGTTTGGGATTTCTTCCTTACAAAAAGGCTTGTTATTCTTTTGTTTGCTTGTTGTATTTTTTTCAATTTTGAAAGAGTATAAATGCTTGTAGATGCGATCAACAGATAAAAAAATGAGGTGTATTTTATGTGATTTTTTTTTTCTCCCCCCTTTTTTATTTTTTCTTAGTCTTTCTTTATATTCATGATTCTGAAGTGATATCCTTTTGTACAACATAACATATACATTTAGATCTATAGTTTTTTCCATTTTTATTACCAGATGAATTTTTGTACAGTTGTATGGCTATGTCAAAATGCATAAAACTTTGTCATGTATAGTTTAGATTCACACACACCTGTGCACACTCCATATTTTTTCCTTATTTTCTTCCTTAGAAAAAAAAAAAGAGAGAGAGAAAGAGAGAAAATACAGAAATACGATGTCTTACGTCAAAATTTGATTTTTGTCTCTTCCCCCCCTCCCCCCCCCCCCACCAACGAAAGAAATTTGAAAACTTTGTCTACTGTTGTTTAGAGACTAAAAGCTGATTTTTTAGCTCATAGCACACCTTGGACCGAAGGTGAATATTGAACTTTTTCTGTTCCTCTTTGGAGATTTCAGGGGAGGGGGGGGGGGGCACTGTCAGTATAAATAGCATCCCCCACCTTCTGGAAAATTTCATTCTGTGCTAGGAATTCCCTCTTTTCTATCCCTCAGTTTGTTTCTACCTTGTTCCTGTTCTACCTGCAATCTCCTTCTGGTCCAGTTTCTGCCTTCTTGGTCCATCATTTTTTTTTTTTTTTTTTTTTTTTTTGACAGAAAGACTTAAAAGATAACCATACTCTCCCATGCTGAAGTCAGATAACATGCGCTGGGGCCCGACTTGTCAGGTGCTTTACGACAGCGCAGGGCATTTTTCACTCCAATGACACAGACCGCAATAGTGTCTATCAGAGTGTTCGATGAAGAAGAAGAAGTTTATGTGGTTTGAACTACACTCTGTATCCCCTCCCTAAGCTTGTGACAGTTGGTTAAGCTTGATAATAAGAAAAACTCAACTTGAATTCCTATGGGGAAGGTAGAACTTGTGCTTCAGTCTGCAAATGGAAGGGAAAACAGTCAGAAACTAATCAATTTATGGCACTTAATGTAATAAAAGCGCCAGTCTCTGCAATGTAATCAATCTTATTCTTTTATTGTATGATTTTATATCACTACTAAGGTTGGGTTCTTGTTATAAGTTTACTGCCTTAAAGTGAAAACACATATAGGGATGTGAACAGACTAACAGACAACTCAATAGGATAATAATATAGTTTTTATTCAGAGACTTGTGTACATAGATGTATACATGAACAAGGCCTATCTAAAAGTGCGGGAAAGTCAGTCTCCCTTCCAGACACTGGTCGACAGTTCCCACGCTTGCAGGTGAATGGTGCCAGAATGAATTAGTTTTTAGGCGAGTGCAGGGGATGGACAGTAAGGGAGGGGGTAGATCAAGATGGGGATCCTTGTTGGCTTAGGGGTACTGTCCTTCATGTTTTATATGCTAGTATTAATAATACTTCATGCAACTGTATCGGTTTCCCTATCAGAGTGGCTTTTTACTACAGAATTTTGCCAGAGACAAGTCTCTTGTTGCCATAGTTTCTTACTTACGTCGGCTAAACGCATGTTTTACACAGGACCTTGGTTCGTCATCTCACCTGAAAGACTCTCTCAAGGAGAGTGGCTTATTCTACATACATACAACTCTCTGATTGCCTTGTGTTCTTTTACATGCGCTAATTATGACGTGCAGCACCTCAAGTGCTTTGTCTCATCTGAAAGGCAAGCACCCAGACCACCAATCATGGTCTTGTGGAAGAGGGAGGGAGAAGGGGTGGAGTTGTGGCTTCATTAAGCGAGGGATCGATCTTGCCCCCCCCCCCCCCCCCCCCCCCCGTTTTGCCTTTCAGACAGGTGCATTATCTGTAAACCACCCATCCACAGTCTTGATAAAGAGCATGCATACATGAGCGTTGTAAGGGTCGACTATGTGATGAGTGGTAAAGCACTGTGTGTCTGGTTTTAAATCATTTATGGTCTTTCGGTATGAAGTAAGTGATAAGCTGTTAGGCAATAAATTATTTCTTTTACTTCTTTTTAAAAAAACACATTTATTTATTAATCTGTTGGCAATAAAAAAAATTTCTTCTTTTAAAAAAATATAATTTTTATTAATCTGTTGGCAATAAATTATTTCTTTTTCTTCTTTTAAGAAATATTTATATATTCTGTTGGCTATA
>CM060350.1:11388254-11412657 GCA_030674155.1 Stramonita haemastoma
TAACACGACACAAACAGTAAAAATCTTAACATGACAAACAGTAAAAATCTTAACATGACACAAACAGTACAAATCTTAACACAAACAGTACACATGTTAACACGACACAAACAGTACAAATCTTAACACGGCACAAACAGTACAAACGTTAACACAGCACAAACAGTACACATGTTAACGCGGCACAAACAGTACACATGTTAACGTGGCACAAACAGTACAAATGTTGACATGACACAAACAGTCAAATGTTAACACGACACACACACACACAGTACAAATGTTAACGCGACACAAACAGTACAAAATGTAAACAGCACAAATGTTAACATGACACAAACAGTACACATGTTAGCGTCCACGTACACGAATGGATCTGTCGACAGGTCTGATCATCTATGTATGTACACACAAACCACAACGACATAAACCCCAAATGTCATTTACCACAGCTGCTTAGAAATGTTTATGCCAATAACATTATGATGTAGAAAGAGATAAAGCTCTCTCTCTCCCTCCAAAAAAACAACTTTTGTCACTGTCACTCTCTCCCTCTCTACACACACAGACACACACACACCACAGGGCTTTATAAAAGAACAAGAGCAGCAAAGCTTATTCAATGTACCATCTGGATAAAAAAAAAAGAAAAGTTGACTTTAACACATACAGACACAAGACATTCACAGTGCTTAGAACATCTGTTCCAATTATGTAGATGAGGCAAAGCCCCCTACCCCTTTCCCCCCAACCAACACACACATATCTACACAGATCTACCATCACAAGTACAGTTTGAGGGCTGTTTTAATTAGACAATTAAAAAAAAAAAAAAAAGTCTTTCATAGCAATGAAGACTTCATTCCTCATTTCCCTATAATAACTCAATTTTTGAGAGAATGAGAGTAGTGGTATAACTTGGGTCACATGATCCCATTTCAAAATTTTTCAAAAACAAATTAAACTAATAAAAATTATTATGCAACTTTACAACAACAACGACGGCAATATTATCATGGGTCAAAGTCAACAACAACAACATTAAACTGTGTTGACAGTCATTCACAGTGGTCATAATGATAATATCAATAATCGTTGTCTACAATAGACAGTGTCAGACCAACCCCCCCCCCTCCCACCCCCTGCCAAACCACATACACACCCAAAAAATTGATGCTAATACAAACAATACCAGAAAGGTTTTTTGGTTGTTTGGGTGGGTTTTTTTGGTCAGATTCCGTGATAACATGGACTAAATGCTGCAGTGTTTTAAATATCAAGTTTTATACCTCATATTATCACCCTGAAGTTGGAATGCGGTTAGCTTCATGGTGGGCAAAAAAAATGGTCGCATCCCCCCCCCCCCCCCCCCCAAAAAAAAAAAACCACAACCAAAAAAACGGTCGCATTACGCTAAATTTTGACCCTTTAGTGAATCTTGGAGCTCTAGCCAGTTGAGGAACCAAAACAAAACAAAAACAAAAACAAAAGAGAGAAAAAAAGGGGGGCAGATAATCACATTATTGAACTAGAAATACCCCACCACCACCAGCCCCCAAAAAAAAACAAAATAAAAAAACAAAAAAACCACAACCAAAAAACCCAACCAAACAAAAATTGATCGCGACAACCTCAGGCCTAGTGTACTACCACTATACTGATATCATCAGCAAAGTGCAAGGACTTCTTAACATTACAATGCTGTTATGCTTTGCCACGTTACTTTGAGATCTTTTCCATCACGACAAGCTCTTAGCATAACAACCAGTAGTATCCTCCCATTCAAAGAAATAATAATAATACAAAAAATCTTCTCAAGTGGGAGTTTGGAATAAAAACATACTCAACCCCCCCCCCCCCCCAAAAAAAACCCAAAACCCCAGACATAAAACTTGAAAAAAAAATTTCTTCTCAAAGGCAAAATGGTCCCAATCAGTATCTGGTCTTTGTGATAGATATATGTTGATCCCCGTTGGAATGTGGGTACTTTAACCGTGGGCAAAACCAGTAAGTCTCATCATTGGTGAACCTTGGACCTCCAGCTAAAGAACACAAAAATAAATAAATAAATAAATAAAGGATTAACTTGAAAAGAATACTTTCAGTACTTTCACACAAAAATTACCACATTTAATTTAATCATTGGTAGAAAAAAACCTGGAACATTTTTTTTTTTTTTTGGGGGTGGGGGTGGGGAGTAAAGGATGAAAATGGTCCCAATTATATATATATATGAGCAGATGGACTTTTGCAAAAGTTGGGAATGCTGTATACAACTTGATCAAAAAACACACAGACTTCCAAATCTGATTTTGATCAAAATCACTCAAGTCTTCCAAATTTGATTTCTATCAAAAACACATGGTCTTCCAATCCCGATTTCTATCAAACTGTCAGCAGCTGGCACTGACATGGCAAAACAACAAACATTTTTTGGTTTTGTTACTCTGCCTTAAAACTCCAAACCCTCTCTACAAATCAGGGGCACACTACTTCAGCTACTGTAACAGAGTGGAGACAGATTATCTCTTATCTTTGACAGATTATCTCCCATCTTTGACATAACCTCTGAACTGGGTATACTACTTCAGCTAATGTAACAAGGGTGGAGAAAAATTATCTCCTATCTTTGACAGATTATCTCCTATATTTGACATAACCTCTGAACTGGGTATACTACTACAGATATTGTAACAAATGGAGATAGATTATCTCCCATCTTTGATGTGACCTCTGAACTGGGCATACTACTACAGATATTGTAACAGAAGTGGAGAGAGATTATCTCCCATTTTTGACACAACCTCTAAGCTACAAATTCAAAATCACCTTTAAAATTTTTTTTTTTTTATGTCATAGACAGAGAAATTCAAGCTGGTACAAGCAAGCCATACATGAACACAGTAAACATGCAAACAAATTCTTATCACGGAAGAAATACCACAACGCAGTAGCCGAATATCAGAACGCACCCATCACAAAATATAAAAAGCACCCACAAAATTAATGAGCATACCTCAGTCAGTCATAGACTCACCCAAGTAAAATCACAAATACTCATCCCTGCACCAGAATGCCAATGCATCCACACTTACACACAAACTGCGCGCACGAGCACACATACACTTATTGGAAACACTCTCACACATTTTTATGACATAAACCAAATTGTTATAATACGCTGTAAGTAAAGACAAAATTAATATCCAATAAAACTAATGCTCTATTCTATTAAGATACTGAACATCTGGAATTACCTCTCTCTGTCCATTCGCCAAATCCCTTTTGTTTGACACTTTCAAATCCAATCTAAAGACACACTTATTTCCTACCTAGGATCTTCCTCCATCATCACACCTCACATAATTTATGTCCCTATTTTCATTCAGTATCCTCCATCTCCATCACTACACGTTATCGTGTGTGTGTGTGTGTGTAAGTGTATATATGTGTGTGTTTGTGTAAATATATAATTTAATTCATTTGTGAATGGTTGCATGCATGTGACTGATTTCAATGCAAGCGCTTCGATTTGTTTGCTTTACAACATTTAGCGCTATATAAATTCCATGTATTATTATTATTATTAACATGAAGCATAATCAGAACAGCAGGTGTGTGACCTCTGACAAAAAGGCTGTATAAATTCTACAATCGTAAGCGAAGTGCATACACGGAAAAGTCTAAACCACTACTCAAGAATACAAAGCCTTGCACAAATCGCTGGGTGTTTCCCAATTTAGAAACACTGCACTGCACTTGTACTTTTGACACATGGGAGGTTATTACGACCGTTCCACATCCCACTATAAGAAAAAAGGAAAGCAAAAACCCTGTGTAACAAAATCGGACATAGCATTAGCAGCAAAAACATTGAAGCCAGCGTGTTTAGCATAAAAATTATATGTCCCTAGTATGTTAAATTAAACGAAAAAAAGAAAAGAAAAGAAAAAGAAACTGAACTTTTTTTTTTTTGACTCGATACTAAAACAACAAACCCATTCGTATTAAAAACTGTGCTAGAAAATACTTAAAACTCGCAGAGAGTACACTAAGCACCAAATTTCCAGGACCCCCCCCCCCCCCGCCATCTCCCCTCACCCCAAGAAACAAAACAAAAGGGCAAATCAGCACCATAGGCACATAAACAAAAAACCACCTGCCCCCCCCCCCCCCCCAAAAAAAAGCCAAATGATCAGATCTAAATGCAGAAATTACTAAAAAAAAACCCAACATACACCCAAAAGCCACACACATAGTAATGAACTTAAAAAGCATGACATTAGCAAGAATGAGAAGAAAAAAAAAGACAAGCAAATTTCTATCTATAACATAGTTTCCAGCAGGTAGCTATACGATTCACAGAGAAAAGGACTGGGACTAGCATGGCAAAAAACCTTGACTAAGCCATGAAATGCGTGTGTGCGCACAGACATTCAGACCTACAGCCTCTCTCTCTCTCTTTCTCTCAATGGGCATCTTGCCTGAGACAATAAACCATTGTCATTGTCTCTCTCTCTCTCTCTCTCTATCTCCCTCCCTTCTCTTTCACACACACTAAAAAGCTTTATCCACTCCTATACAGTTTTTGCTTAAAGATCACACCAACACTGTTACTCCCTGGAGGGTTGGTTTGTTTGTTTCTTTTTACAACAGAACCAAATGCAGATGGCATGACTACATACATAGATATAATATATGGTATACAAACATGCATACATACATGTATATATAAATATTGAAGCGTGTAAATATACATGTATACTTATCAACAGTCTCGACAACGTTGAAAAAAAAAAAAGAATTAAGAATCACAGTACACAGACACATACGATGCTGCTCACTGGAAAATGGTGGGATCAAGAAGAAACAGTAAAAAAAATAAATAAATAAAAATAAAATGAAATAACAAAGAAAAGAAAAAAAGGCAACAACCCCCCCCCCCCCCCCCAAATAATGCTCCTGTTATAATAGCAGCGATCACAATTTGATTCACGAATATCAACAGTCTTTTTTTTGTCTTTGCGTTAGCACAGACAACACCGCAGCAAATTATTTTTTTTTCTTTTCAAGGAAAACAAAACAAAAAATTAATATCATTATCAACAAGCAGTTTGATTCAAAGATTTAGTTTTTTAAACAGTTAATATGGCAAAGGATAGAAAACAAAATTAAAAGATTAAAAAAAAAAAGTTATTTGGCAAAAATGCTGCGAGGACAAAAAAATAAAGTTTTTTATTAAAAAGAAAAATAAAAACCAACACAAAAACAGTGATCCAGATAAGATTGTGGTCCCAGAAATAAACAGTTCTTCAAAAGGAGTAAAAACAACACATCCCCAATCTTAATACCTCCCCCCCACCAAAAAACAAACAAAAAAAAACGCCATCACAATTAGCTGTGGTATTGTTACCAAAAATAGCATCAAGTCAGTTCACACTCAGCTGACATCAAAAGGGCCATAACTCAGCTGGCCCCATTTTGAGAGAAAGAACGGTAATATCATCAACGACGATTTCGATTAGAAGAACGCTGTGAAGAAACAACGACAAAGAACAAAATCCACATGATGGTCATCTGTGATAGAGTGGGAAGAGAAGGCAAGAAACAAATACCAACACATCAGAATTGGTTGTATGTGTGTATATATATATACATATATAATGTAACAGAGTGAACATTGGCCCATGTGATGTCCCATATCTGCACAGCTTCTCGGGTGGGTACAGTTAGCCAGTTAGGACATGACCTCTAAAAAGAGGTTGCATAAATTCTACCGTTCACCATGAAGGCAGAGTATGTGCAATGGAGGGCTTTAGACCACCACCCAAGGAAACAGAGCATCGCACAATTCGCAGGTGTGTCCGGATTTAGGATTTAGTAACACAACCCTGCGACAGGGCTCTGATCGCATGGGAGGTAATCTATTTACCACCCCATCACATATATATATATATATATATATAAAATGGTTAGCAGACCTAAAGCAATGTCTCCTGGATGGTTTCACACTGATCTATTTATCAACACACTCACTCAGCCACCCCCCCCCCCCCCCCCCCCCTCCAAAATTTGGCACACACACACAAAAAGTATACTTATTCATGTGATCTCGAATCATCAACAGCAATTAATTCAGCTAAGGAATTGTGACGCTGCACCATCACATAACGAGTCACACTGTATCATAAGTCAATATCTAGTTGGTACCATGTTGTTAATCTGCAATAGAGAGGCTCTTCAATACAGAAAGAAAGCAGATTGAAAATTGGACAGTTCTGTGAAAAATTATTACCAAACTGTCATAATAGGATTCTGGAGAAGTGACAAAATGAGAGATGGTTGAGTTTTCGCATTGTAAAAGGTGATCAGAATGAGGGCCTAGGTGTTTTTTTTTAAACACGTTTTTTAAGTTTAAAAAAGCAAAATTACACTCTTGACACTTCAGTACAAGGCAGAAGAAAGCTGATAGTTCTGTAATCGACGGAAATATCGAAATCGACCACCTGATCCCCACCTATCCTAAAATGGCTCCTAGCGAAAAAGTGGGTCAGGTGCAAAGCTTCTCATTTCATGGTGGAGTGTCACAATCGTTAAATTCTTCAGAGTCCAAAGAACATTACGTCTTTTAAAAAAAAAAAAAAAAGAAATGGCGTCCCAAAGACCGTTCCATGATTATAATTCTAAGCTCATTTTGGACAAGAAGCCTACAAGGTCAACACTAGTAGCAAAGGTAAAAGTGTCCCATAACCTATGTAGTCGTAGGGAGCGAGGCGTCAGAGACCTCAGCTTTTCTAGGGGCCAGCATGTTGAGGGTGGCGCCCATCTCCTCTCCCTCGCTGCTTTACCTTCCCTGATCCTAAAGAGGTTGGTGCTCACTTACAGCTGGGTGAACTGGGGGACTGTACTGAAGTGAAGGCATGCAAATGGTCACCCATCCTACCAGTAACCATGCTTGATACTGATTTAATCTTAGTGTGGGTAAAGCGAATGCTCTGACCACCGAGTTATCCTGTCCCCATGGTACTTCTAAACATAACAGACTGGCAACAACAAAAAAAAGCAAAAATTTTAAAAAATGCAAATGATAACATCAGAATTCTAAACATACAGAACAACAGAGAAGTCTAAACTGTAATATGTCAACATGGTAGATCTATATAAGTAACGGAAGAGAGTAAAATTCTAACAAAAATTTTACGGAAGAGTATAAAAATTCTAACAAAATTTTACAGAAGAGTATAAGAATTAAAAAAATTTTTTTTACACAACAGTATTTTAAAAATTTGAACAAAACTTGACTGAAGCATATAAAATTCTAACAAAAATTCTACAGAAGATGTCTACCTAGAATACTAACACCATTCCAACCATATCAAATAACAAGTCAAAAATGCACAAAAGCATACACTCAGTTTGGTCAGCAAAGATAAGAATAAATCATGGTTCACAATGACGACCATACAGCAAGCATTCCACAGCTTAAGTATGGCACAAGGCTTTCCATGCAAAATGTTCACAATCCTGACCACTACGCCAAAAAACTCCCAAGTTTTAGGGGGTTACCAAAAAAAACAAAAAAATTATACACAGAAACAACCTGATTCTTTTCAAATACAGAGACAACCCAATTCTTTTCACACACGGAAAGAACCTGAATCTGTTCACAACACTCAAAACTCATTTGACACTTTGTATATATTTATATACATACTTCAGCTTGAAATTTCTACGTGGTTTTGTTTTTATTTGGATTACGAAAACTGTTTATAATGTAAACCACAACCACATGTTTTTAAAAGACAATGAAGTTGGAATAGGTTGAGAAAATATATATACATTCAATCAGGATTACCGAATCTGCTATGTTCAGTGTTTGAAGATCATCATCATACCATCACTGTAGGTAGGAACAGGCAATGGTTAAAGATCCACATTTTCCAAATCCCAATCAAGTTATTATCATTTTCTGAAAATTATCATCTTTAAAAACAATTTTAAAGAGAGAGAGAGAAGGAGAGAGAAGAGAGAGAGGGAGAGAGAGAGAGAGAGAGGAGAAGAGAGAGAGAGAAGAGGGGAGAAGGGAGGAGAAAGAGAGAGAGGGAGGGAGAAAGAGAGAGAGAGAGAGAGAGAGAGGAGAGAGAAGAGAGAGAGAGAGAGAGAGAGAGAGAGAGAGAGAGAGAGAGAGAGAGAGAGAGAGAGAGAGAGAGAGAGAGAGAGAAAGAGAAAGAGAGAGAAAGAGAGAAAGAGAGAGAGAGAGAGAGAGAGAGAGAGAGGAAGGGAGGGAGGAAGGGGAAGAGAGAGAAAGAGAGAGAGAGAGACAGAGATAGAGTCAGAGACAGACAGACAGAGAGAGACAGAGACAGAGAGAGAGAGAGAGAGAGAGAGAGAGAGAGAGAGAGAGAGGTGAGTAGCGAGTGTGTGTGTGTGTGTCTAAGGGCACATATTCCTGAAGTTGGAAAGCAGCTACCTAAATGGTGGGTAAAAACGGCCACAGAGACAAAATCTCACCACTTATGAACCTTGGAGCTGTAGGCAAGAAACAAAACAAAACCAAAAAAACCCCCAAAAGGGCATATAATCATGACTAACTAGAACTACACTTTGCCTATTTCAGTTTAATCATTCATTATTACCTAACTGATCACGGAAAACAAAAACCTTATTATATGGCTACTCAAGCTAGAATAAAGCTGTTAAATGTTGTTTTATTACAAAACACTATAACAAAAACAAAAACTACCAAAAAAAACCCTCCTACAGGTCCTTCATGCCAAATAGTCCTTGTGTCATATAAACTGATACTTAAAACATTCACCTTCCTTTGTTCAAAACAACAATCAAAATAAGAGCAACCGGAGCCACCGAATCAAGAGACAATTTTCAGAAAAACAACCCTCTTTCTATGAAGTTAATAAAAAAAAAAATATTAAAAAAATAAAAAAATAATCTCCATAAAGTCATAATTATTTGTGCAAGAACATGGTAAGCAAAATTGGTAGAACTCCACAGAAAAGTAGTCAGCTTTAATTCGTACCTGCTGTTTTGAAGTTTTGTCAATTTTAAAGAGAATTATTGGTCATACACATGACAATTTGAACTCAAAAAGAAAAATCTATCCCCCCACCCACCCCCCCAAATTGTTTTTTTCTACAAATGTGTTACACTTATGGTGTGGCCAATGGAGGTAACCTTACAGACCAAGCTGTACAGCCCATGAGAGGAGCTGGAAAGGACATGTCATTATTTTTTCCCAGACATATCTGACAGTGTAAAAACAAATGAGAAAAGAAGTTATACTTATTTATTAGTGAATTTGCTCTACAGGAGATATACATCAAATTCTACACAACCTGCTTATGTCTTACTGGCAAGAAATATGTACAATTATTTTCATTTTTTTGGTACAGTCTGCATTTGCCCTGTAGGCAAATCTTGTCAGTTACGTTTTATTGGTATAAAATATTTGCAGTTTTTTCTTTTTTTCTAGTCTGCTTTTTATCCTCACAGGCAAATCTTGTACATTATGTCTGACTGGCATGAAATATTTGCGGCAATTTCTTTTGTACAGTCTGCATTTGTCTTCACGGCAAATCTTGTCCGTTACGTCTTACTAATATAAAATAGTCAAGGTTTTTTGTTCTTCTTTCACTCTTGTGCCATCTCTTTTCGCTTCAACGACAAAACTTGTCCGATATTCATCGTTAACCTTCACTTCCCTATCACTTCTCCCCGAAAAACCTGTCACTTCTTCACTTCACACACATTTCCTTCTTCCCCACAGCGCACAAATCCAACATCACTCAGTCAAGAGACTTTAAGAGTGCTATATTTAGCGTGCCCATTCCTTTTTACCTAGTCTCAAGTGTGGTCAGTTCCTGCTATAATTAGCACCAGCTGGCCCCCCTCAACTGGGCTGGGATGGTGTGGGTTAATTAGCAAGCTGAGAGGAGCTGAAAGTGGGGGAAACTGACAGATGTAAGTCCAAGTGTGGTCAGTTCCTGCTATAATTAGCACCACCAGCTGGCCCCATCTGGGCTGGGATGGTGGGTTAATTAATTAGCAAGCTGAGAGGAGCGGAAAGTGAAGGGAAACTGACAGATGTGTCACGTCTCTTTACCATACATCACATCACATTTCTTTCCAGTTTGGTCAGAAACAAACACTAACATTTAACAAAAAAAAAAACAAAGACAAGCCCAGAAACATATAAGCAGAATAACTCCCTCTCTCCCCTACCCTTAACCTCCCTCACACAAACAAACCATCATACATCCGTTTCTGCCTTCTCGCCCACTGCCGCGGCCTTGACCTTTCCACCGACCTCCTCGGAGGTCACCGTCCGTTCGGCACCATCGCCAGATCTCACCACGGCGCAAGAACCATCACCCTTGACAACATCACCATCATGGGAAGAAACAACATCGAGAGCATCGTTGGCAGAAGCAGAAAAACCCTCCCCAGCCTCTGATTGGCTCAAAACGCTCTCCGCACCACCACCATTGCTCTTGACCCCCTGCGCCAATTTCTCCCCGCCGCCCTCTTCCGACGATTCGCAACTGGACGCGCCCATCGATTCGCTCCCCTGGGACGGAGTCGCGTCCCTTGAGGCTGCATCTCTCGTGGCGGTAGCTGCAGCAGTGGTAGTGGCAGCAGCGTTGGTAGAGGTCGAGGTCGAGGGCGTCTGTTCTCGCGTGGACATCTCGCTGGAGGAGGATTCCATGGAGTCGGAGCCTTCAGGGCGGAGTAGTCCCCCTTGCAGGGTGCGGGAGGCTTCGTCGATGCGGCGGTTGAGGCGGTCCTGGAAGGAGCGCAGGATCTGGATGTTGGGGTCGTTGCTGTCGCCCAGGCTGTCGCTGGCCAGCTCCACGTACGGGCCTGAGCCTTGAGGGTGAGAGGGTGGTGGTAGTGGTAGTAGTGGTGGTGAGAAGGGGGACAGAGACAGAGAAAGAAAAATTTTTTTTGAATTATGATGATGAGAGGAATGACACAGAAAAAAATTAATAAATAATTGATAATGATAATAATTGATAATAACTTCACCCCACTCCACCCACCCTGACCCAAAACGGTCCAAGATCTGAACCGACACCACCACTAAAACTTACCAAGAGACCAACACACCCCACCCCTACCTACCCCACCCTACCCCAAAACGGTCCAGATCCAAACTGACACCACCACTAAAAGTCACCAAGAGCACCCCTAACTAGCCCACCCCACCCCACCTTGACCCAAGACGGTCCAAGATTCCAACCGACACCACCACCAAAACTCACCAAGAGACCCAACACGTCCCTACCCACCCCACCCAACCCCACTCCACCCTAACCCCAAAACGATCCACATCCGAACTGACCCACACACCACACCAAAAACTCACCCAGACACTCAACACACCCCTACCCACCCCACCCCACCCCAACTCCACCATAAACCCAAAACGGGTCCTGGGGTGGATTCAAACAGAACAGCACATCCCTACCCACCCCACTCTAACCCTAACCCCCCAAAACAGTCAAGATTTGTGTGATCAATTTTCCAGATCCGAACCAACCGACAGTCACTACACCACATCACACCACACCACCACACACACCGCCAAAAAAAAACTTACCGGGGGACCATCCTGGGGAGGTAGGTCCAGAGGCAGAGCTTCCGCTGGTGCGTCGGTTGAGGCCCAGTTTGATGTTGCGTTTCCGCTCCTCCGAGGTCGCAATGGCCAGGGGGGCATCGTGATGGGAACATAGGCGTTGGCTGCCGCACTGCTTTTGGATTGGGCCGTGATTTTCTGGTGACATTGGGGGGAGGGAGAGTAAAGTGTTATGTGTGTTTGGGGGACGGATAGCCTAGTGGTCAGAACATTGCACTGGCAATTTGACGACACGGGTTCGAGTCCTGTCGAGGAGATTTTTCTCCTGGAGATAACATCAGTGCTGACTCCACTCCCTCCAAAAGTCCTTCGGATGAGACTTTAAACCGAGGCCCCATGTGCGAACACATGTAAAACATCTTGCGCAATTGTTAAAACCTGTTCCGCTTTTCGTAAGAGTAGGCCATCGTGTGCCGGTGGGAACAGATGACAATATTTACAAAACTGCATACACACGGGGACCGGATGAAAAAAAGCACATGAGTGCTTATTCTGTTATCCTCGATATAAAAGAATAAATAAAATAAATAAAACCCACCCACCCACACAAATACCCCCCCCCCCCCCCCCCCCCCCCCAACCCACTAACCTCAATAGCCACGGCGGTGTCCAGTGCAGTCTGGGCGTTGAAGGACTGGGAGGAGGAGATGGAGGCGCGGTCGGCGTTGGCAGTGGCGTTGCTGGTGTCGTGGTCGTTGAGGCAGTTCTGCAGGAAGTCCCGCGTCCGGTCCTCCTTGGCGCGGTCGGCTGCTGTCTCCCCTCTCTGCGTGACAACAACACCACCATCATAGACAACACACACAGGGGGGGTGGGTGAGTTGTTTAGTTATTCTTTTAGTTTAGTTATTCTTTAACTTTGAATTCCTTTGTTCCCAAGGGAATTAGGAAATCGTAGGCATAAGTCAAGTCAAGTCAAGGGGAAAAAAAAATAATGGGTAGGCACTGCACTTGTGGCGTCGCGCTCTCTCTCCCCGGGGAGAGAGAGCAGCCCGAATTTCACGCAGAGAAATCTGCTGTGCCATAAAGTGGTGTAAAATAAAATAAAATAAAATAAAAAGTCATCTACTCCTAGAATATATATATATATATATATAAAATAAGTATAAACCAACAAGCTCACCATGTTTTTCTTGCTCACGTCTGCTCCAGCCTCTACCAGCATGGACACCACGTCATCATGACCTCGATCCGCTGCCCAGTGTAGCGCTGTCCACTTGTTCTGTCCACAGATATACATCTCTGTATTTGTGTGTAAATATATATATATATGTCCACTTCAGGATGTAGCAGCCTTCCCTCCCTCCATCTGTAGCAGTCCTACACAATCATTCTCAAAAAACAGAAAGAAATAATCTTTAAAAAAAAGAATAATTAATAATAATAATAATACATGGAATTTATATAGCGCTATATCTTGCAAAAAAATAAATCAAAGCTCAAATCAAATACACACGCACACACACAACACCCCTAAAACATCCACCCCCCCACACACACACAACACAACACCACCAAAACATCCTCCCCCTTTCACAACACACACACAAACAACACCCCCCCCCCCCCCCCCCACTTACAATGGAGCCATTGGCATTGATGTCGCAGTCTGCATCCACCAGAGCACTGACCACTTCAGCATGACCGTGATAGGCAGCGAACATCAGACTGGTGAAATCCGCCTGTCACCACACACACACACACACACAGCATCAAGATTCAAGATTCCAGATTCAATTCGCCTTTGACCCCTCTTGGGGCATGGAGGATTTCAGACAACAAAATCAACAGTACCATATATGATTTTTTTTTGTTTTATGTATTTTGTACCACTTTATGTCACAGCAGATTTCTCTGCGTGAAATTTGGGCTGCTCTCTCCCCGGGGAGAGCGCGTCGCCACAAGTGCAGCGCCTACCCATTGTTTTTTCTTTTTCCTGCATGCAACTGTATTTGTTTCCCTATCATTTCTCTCTCTCTCTCTCCCTCACTTTCTCTCCCTCTCTCTCTTTCTCTGGGACGGATAAGCTAGCGCCTACCCATTGTTTTTTCTTTTTCCTGCATGCAACTGTATTTGTTTCCCTATCATTTCTCTCTCTCTCTCTCCCTCACTTTCTCTCCCTCTCTCTCTTTCTCTGGGACGGATAAGCTAGTGGTCAGAACATCGCGCTGGCAATTTGACGACCCAGGTTCGATTCCCGTTGAGGAGAATTTTCTCCTGGAGTTAACATCAGTGCTGACTCCACTCTCCCCAAAAGTCCTTCGGATGAGACTTTAAACCAAGGCCCCATGTGCGAAAGCACGCAGAACATCTTGCGCACACGTTAAATCCTGTTCTGCTTTTCGTAAGAACTGTGAGACTGACTACATGTACATAAATGTCCAGAAATCTACCAAACAAGCAAGCAATAACTAAAGAACTCACCTCTCCAAAGTCGCTGCTGGTGGCATTGACATCAGAACCGGCGGAGACGAGGAGTCGGGCGATCTGCCCCAGGGCTGTTTCCTCCGTGCTCTGTGACCGCGCCACTTCATGCAGGGCCAGTCTCTCATGCTGTAACATCCACATCCACAGTTATAGGATTATTATTAATAATAGTAATAATAATAATATTGATAATAATAATAATGACAATAATAAATGGAATTTATATAGCGCTATATCTTGTAAAAAAAAAAAAATTGAAGGATCACGCCACTTCATGCAGGGCCAGTCTCTCATGCTGTATATATATATATCCACATCAACAGTTATAGGATTATTATTGATAATAGTAATAGTAATGATGACAATGATAACAATAATAATAATAAATAATAATAATGATATCAATATAATAATAATGATAATGATAATAGTAATAATAATGATGATGATGATAATAATGATAATAATAATATAAAATGATGATGATGATGATAATAGTAATAGTAGTAATAATGATGATGATGATGATGATAATAATTTTTAAAAAATATATATATATAAAAAACAAACAATAATACATGGAATTTATATAGCGCTACATCTTGTTAAAAAAAACAAACCAACAAACTAAAGGATTGCACCACTTCATGCAGCGCCAGTCTCTCATGCTGTACATATATCCACATTCCACAGTTAAGGTGGGACACTGGGGTCAAAACTGATGAAATTTTGTTTACAAGCCCATGTTAAAAATTGTGCCATATATTGAAAGGGCATCACTTGTAAAGCATAAAAATCAAAGCATTACACAGTTTTCTGCACTGTTGCCATGGAAACAATCCAATATGGCCACCAAAACTCAATATTTGAAACTCCTAAACCTTTTTATCTATAACAAGTATGAGTAACCTGTTTCTATATTTTATTATCTGAATTCTTTAATTTCATACAGGGAAATCTCCATAAATGTATCAATTTTTAAAATTAAAAAAAACCCATGCTTTTGGCCATTTTTGGACCTGTGTCTCACCTTAAAGTTATAGGATAATGATGTTAATACGTAAGAAGGAGGGTGGCAGGATGGTTAAGACATTCACCTGCCTAACAAGTGAGAGAAAGAGAGAGAGAGAGAGAGAGAGAGAGAGAGAGAGAGAGAGAGAGAGAGAGAGAGAGAGAGAGAGAGAGAGAGAGAGACAGACAGACAGACAGACAGACAGACAGACAGACAGAGAAACAGACAGAGAAACAGACAGAGACAAAGACAGAAAAACAGAGTTTGAGTGCGAGTACGCATGTGCATCATGTAAGCCCAAGTATGCCTGTGCTCGCGTGTACATGCCTGTGTGCGCAAGCATGCGCACCTGTGCGTGCGAATGACACCAAAGTTCTGGTTATATAGTTTGTAATCAGTCTTCTTATGCACATAACATAATAACCTTTTTTTTTTTTGTCTTTAAACCCTCATCATCATCCCCCCCCCCCCCCCTTCCTTAGTCTAATATCACTTTAAGTGAAAAGTTAAAGTCTGTCCCGAGCCTAAGGCTCATCAGGCCGGTGCTTATCCCGGTTTCTGTGGCGTTAAGTGACTGAGAGTCATAGACTCCCCCCTGGATAGGACGCCAGTCTATCGCAGGGTTAACCCCCAACACAAGGTTGGTACCCCCGTTTACACCTGGGTGGGGTGAGAAAATAGCCGTAAAGTGCCTTTTCCAAGGGCACAACGCCATAGCGGAAAGCTGGGATCAAACCTGCAACCTTTAGATTATGAGTCCAACGCCCTAACCACTAGGCTACAGCGGCGCCTCACTGTAAGTGAACAGATGTAAAATCAAAGACACACATGACACAAAGTCCATTGTTACCTTGTTGAACATGGCCACGCTGGCTCCCACGTCGATGAGTTTTTCCACCACGCCCAGGTGTGCCCAGTATGCAGCGTTGTGCAGCGCTGTCCATCCGTTCTGAAAACATGCCACCATCATCCTCACTGTCATCGCTGCTGCCATCATCATCATCACCATCATTATCATTGACTAGTGTTGCCATTGACATGATCATCACCATGAAAAAGCACAAATCCAACAACACTCGGTCCAGAGTGATAAATTTAGCATGCCCCTTCTTTTTACCTAGTCCGAGTGTGTATTTTGTATTTTGTACCACTTTATGTCACAGCAGATTTGTCTGCATGAAATTCAGGCTGCTCTCCCCAGGGAGAGCGCGTCGCCACAAGTGCAGCGCCTACCTTTTTTTTTTTCTTTCTTTTTCCTGCATGCAAGTTGCAACTGTATTTGTTTCTCTATCAGAGTGGCATTTTTCTACAGAATTTTGCCAGGGTCAACCCCCTTGTTGCCGTGGGTTCTTTTACGTGCGCTAAATAGTGATGTGTAACACACGGGACCTCGGTTTATCGTCTCATCCGAAAGACTAGTGCCCAGACCACCACTCGTGGTCTAATGGATGGGGGAAAAGTTTTGGGCCCAAATGGGGTACGAACCACAGCACACTCCGACCCAGACTTTTTGCTCTCTAGCCAGGTGCATTACCTCCTAGACCACGGATCTAAGTGTGTGGTCAGTTCCTGCTATAATTAGCACCAGCTGGTCCCATCTGGGCTGGGCTGGGATGAAATAATTAGCTGCTGAGAGGAGCGGAAAACTGACTGCTGTGAGGTGCTATAGCCGAGTGGTTAAGACTGCTCGACTTCAATCCCATGGGTCCATGAAGGCTTGGGTTCAAATCTTGGCGGCCGGCGTTTGGTAAAATTAAGGGTGGGGATTTTTTTTTTTTTATGATCCCCCAGGTTAGCTTCAAATGCAGACCTCCTCCCCCTCTCTCTGACTCTGTGTGTGTCTCTCTCTGTCTGTCTCTGTCTCTCTCTGTCTGTCTGTCTGTCTCTCTCTGTGTCTGTCTGTCTGCGTGGCAGTGGCATTGTCATACTCCCCCAGTGTTAACTGTCATCATGGGCATCATTATGTCGTTATACCATTATACCTTACCTTGCCTGGTCTTTTGAAGAAGAGGGATGACATAACACTGGTGGTATGTTAAACAGTATCATCATCATCTGCAGTGTGTAAAGTGTGTGTGTGTGTGTGTGTGAGAGAGAGAGAGAGAGGAGAGAGAGAGAGAGAGAGAGAGAGAGAGAGAGAGAGAGAGAGAGAGAGAGAGAGAGAGAGAGTGTGTGTGTGTGTGTGTGTGTGAGTGCGTGTGAGAGAGAGAGAGAGTGAGAGAGAGAGAAAGAGAGAGTGAGTGTGAATGTGTGAGGGTGTGTGTGTGTGTATGTGTGAGAGAGAGAGAGAGAGAGAGAGAGAGAGAGAGAGAGAGAGAGAGAGAGAGAGAGAGAGAGAGAGAGAGAGAGAGAGAGAGAGAGAGAGAGAGCGTGTGTGTGTGTGTGTGTGTGTGTGTGTGTGTGTGTGTGTGTGTGTGTGTGTGTGTGTGTGTGTGTGTGTGTGTGTGTGTGCGTGCGTGTGCATGTGTGAAAGAGAGAGAGAGACACACACACAGAGAAAGAGAGAGAGACACAGAGAGAGAGAGAGAGACAGAGAGAGAGTGATGCATGCTTGCCTGCATGTGTGTGCACATGTGTGCAAGTGTGTGCGTGTGCGTGAGTGTGAATGCGTGTGTGTGTGTTTTTTTTTATATATTTTTTTTAATTCCTTTATATAGAGGATAATGGGATAAGCACTCAGACAAACTGACAGATAGACAAACAGACAAGACAGACAGGGTACCTACCTTATCCTGTGTGTTGAGTTCACAGCCAGCCTCCACCAGCATGCAGGCTATCTCCTCTTCCCCCTTCATGGCCGCGTGATGCAGTGCAGTCATACCGCGCTGAATAACAGTTATCATAACAACAAAAAACGATCATCGTGATGAAGAAGGATATCGTCAACAACGGTTGATCGTAATTATAAAGATAGGAAGATGAAGAATCGTGACAATAATGATGATGATGATGATGATGAAAATGATGGTGATGATGATGATGATGATGATGATGATGATGATGAAGGCAGTATTTTGGTTTGTTGTTGTTGTCGTTGTGCGTTTCCCTAGCTGATCACTCTGGGGGATCTGTCACCCAGAATGTGCACTCTGACTTACTCATCCATCCCACCTGGAAATCAGCTGTGCCCCTCTCCCCCCTTCCACCTCCCCCCCTCTCCCCCAAATCCCAGATGAACATTCTCTCACAAACAAACAAACACAATCAATCATAATTCCCCCCTCTCCCCCAAATTCCAGAACATTCCCTCACAAACAAACATAATCAATCATAGTCCGTTCGAAGGGATTTTTTCCCTGGAGTTAACATCAGTGCTGACTCCACTCTCCCCAACAGTCCTTCGGATGAGACTATAAACCCAGGCCCCATGTGCGAACGCACGCAGAACAACTTGCACACATGATAAATCCTGTTCCGCTTTTCGCAAGAGTAGGCTATTGTGTGCTGGGTGGGAACAGATGACATTCAGTTCATTCATGACAAAACTGCATACACATGGGGACTGAATGTAAAAAAAAAAAAAAAGCACACGAGTGCTTACTCCACTATCCTCAATATAAAAGAATAAATGAAAGAAATAAAATAATCCTCCCCAGAATCCCAGAACACTCCCTCACAAACAAACACAATCAATCACAATCCTATAATCCTCCCCCCTCTTTCCCCCTCTCCCAGAAGAACATTCCCACACAAACAAACACAATCAACCAATCAATCAATCCATCAATCAATTGATCGACCAATCCATCAATGCTCACCGTGTCCTGTACATTGACATCACACTTGGCCTCGATCAGCAGTTTCACCACGTCGGGTTTCCCTTGGGAAGCCACGTGAATGGGACAACAGTCGTGCTGCACACAACACAACACACACACATGCAGCATAATGATGGATCCCACCGGTCAAATATATCAAGCACAGCGCACGAATCCAACACCACTCAGTCAAGAGTGCTATATTTAGCATGCTCTTTCCTTTCACCAGAACATCTCAGTCAAGAGTGCTATATTTAGCATGCACTTTCCTTTCACCAGAACATCTTGAACTGTCTACATGCTACTCGGAAGGAAATGGCCTGCACTTTGGAAAGGCAGAACAGGTTTTTTTTTTAACATGTGTGCAAGAATTTCTGCGTGCATGTGTTCACACAAGGGTTTCCGTTTAAACACAGTCTCATCTGAAGGACTTTTGGGGGAGGTGGAGTTCAGTACCGCTGTTAACTCCAAGGTAAAATTCCCTGAAATGAGCGGCTCTGTGGAGGCTCGAACCCTGGCTTCCAGATTATGAGTGCAGTGCTCTAACCACTAGGCTATCTTGTGCGCCCCCCCCCCCCCCCCCCCCCCAAGAGCTGTTTAAAAACTGAAGTGATTATTGGTTCTGATTCTACACTCGTCTTCAAGTGCTTCAGAAGAGGTTTGATATAGCTACATCCTGTGTCAGTGTGTGTGAATGCACATGTGTGTGTGTATCTCTCTCTATATATGTGTGTGTGTGTGTGTGTGTGTGTGTGTGTGTGTGTGTGTGTGTGTGTGTGTGTGTGTGTGTGTGTGTGTGTGTGTAGGTGTGTGTGTATAGGTGTGTGTGTGTGTGTGTGTGTGTGTATAGGTGTGTGTGTGTGTGTGTGTTTGTATCCTTAACACACACACACACACACAAACACCCCCCACCCCCAACAAAACTGAGGATCCAAAATCTTGCACAACAGCTAGCCTCCTTCCTCCAAAACCCCCATCGCCCACCCCCACCCCCCCTCCTTTCCAATGCTCGGAGACAGACCACAGACACTGTGTGATGACACGAGACACTGAATCTATTTATTTTTCGAACCAGAAACTACTACCAGTGCAACTTCTAGAAAGACGAAACCGTTGGAATTGATTGAAGAAGGAGGAAAAAGGATGTGGTGGTGGCGGCTCGATTTTCAACGATGACATTTCACGCATGCCATGCATGATAATGGTGATGATGATGGGAGTGGTTCCTGTTTCACAGACACACACACACGGACAGACAGACAGACAGACAGACAGACAGACACACACACAGAGACAGACACACAGTATCACAGATACACAGAGAGACAGACATACAGAGAGACAGACAGACAGAGACAGACACACAGACAGACAGACAGACAGAAAGACACACAGAGACAGACATACAGAGAGACAGACACACACAGACACACAGAGACAGATATACAGAGACAGACAAAGAAACAGACAGACAGAGAGACAGACCGAGGCTCTCTGGGACAGCAGGAGACTCGAGTTGAGGAGTTCTCCTATTACATTTGGCTGGCTGCCAGGATTTTGTTCATTCAGTTTTTCTGGTCACACCCAAGTTGGGTGGATGTGCTATATAGCTAGCTAGCTGGGCCTGACTTGTCAGGCGTTTGACAGAAGCCGCGACAGACACGTTTTTCCTCATATGACAGACAACAGTTGTTGCTGTCTGAACATTCAATGAACAAGGGGTTTTTTTTGTTTGTTTTGTTTGGGGTTGGGTTTTTTTTTTGGGGGGGTGGGGTGTTGTTCCAAGGCTACAGCTGTGAGGTTCACCAAAGGCGAGATTTTGATTATTTTATTGTTTTTAATTTTATCCACCAGGACGGGATAGCTCAGTGGTCAGAGTGCTCGCTTTCCCCCAGTCAAGTTAAGCAGCATCGAGCATGGTTGCTATTAATTGGATGGGTGACCGTTTGCGTGCCTTGGCTTCAGTACAGTTCCCCCACTTCACCCAGCTGTCAATGGGTACCTGCCCTCTTTAGGGTCAGGGAAGGTGAAGCAGCGAGGGAGAGGAGATGGACGCCGCCCTCAATATGCTGGCCCCTAGAGAAGCCGAGGTCTCTGACGCCTCGCTTCCCTACGACCACACAGGTAATGGGACACCTTTACCTTTTTACACACCACTCAGGTACCCATATTCTGACTTCAAGGGGTGATGTCTAAACATGACAACTGTGTCCATGCGTTTTTGTGTGTGTGTGTGTTTTTTTTAAAAAAAAGGTCACCCATTCTTACTGGCATAAAATAGTGTACTCTTCCAAAAGGCAGAATGGGCTTTCACATGAGCGCTAGATGTTCTGCAAGCATTCGCACATAAAACCTTGGTTTATGTCTCATCTGAACCAGGAGGGTGGGGGAGGGGGGGGGGGGGAGGAGTCAGCATTGATGTTAACTCCTGGGGGAAAAAACCACCTTGAACAGGCAGTCTCGATGGTAGCTCAAACCTGGGATTGATCCCTGGGCAGTCAGATAGCGACCACAACACTCTAACCACCAGGCTATCCTTCACCCCACCCAAGTTTTCTAGTATCATATTTGCTGCATTTAATCTTTCGCAATTTTTTTTTACCCTAACAATGACATTTCATGACAGCCATGATGAGAAGGGTTCTAGTATTGCACCGCGCTCACTAGGAAACTTATGGTGTGGATTACCTTGGCTGCCTGCCAGCATTTTCTCGATTCTGTTTTCTGATATTGTAGTCATTTGTTCCATTATTTTGTTGTTGTTTTGGGTGGGGTTTTTTGGTGGTTTTTTGGTTCTTTTGTTCCTCTGCTAGAGCTCTGAAGTTCACCAATGGTGTGATTATGCGGGAGAGACTGTTTTTACACACCATAAAGGTAGCTGCATTTCAACTTCAGGGATTTGTTTTACTTAATCATTCCTCATTTTCTTTTCACAGCAAGTTCAATGGGGTTATTTTTTAAAGACAACACCCCCTCACCAACGAAAAAACCCCCAACAATGTTAACAACTAACCCAACACCTCCCCCCCCTCCCATTCAAACCAAAACCACCTATAACAAATAAACAAATATTACAAACTAGGCAAGATCGAAACAGATCCCCACCATCCCCCCCCCCCCCCCCCCCCCCCCCCTATGGCGATGCTGGGGGGGGGGGGGCTGTCAGTATAAACAGCATCCCCACCTGGAAATTCTGTGCTAGGAATTCCTTCTTTTCTAGCCCTCTCTTTGTTTCTGCCTTGCTCCTTTTCTTCCTGTCACCTTTTTTCGTCTATTTTCTGTCTCCAGGGTCCATTCTCCTGCCCTTTTTTTTTATCCCCAGAAAGATTTAAAAAGAAAAAAAAATTCTCTACCATCCAAAGAGGAATTGTGAAGAAGAAATGTGAACAAGAATTGCAAAGAATTGCAAAGAATTGCAAAGAAGAAGAAGAAGAAGAAGAGGAAGAAGAAGAAGAAGAAGAAGAAGAAAAAGAACAACAACAAGAACAACAACAACAAGAAGAACAAGAAGAACAAGAAGAACAACAAGAAAAAAGATGACAAAGAAAAAAAAAAGGAAGAAGACAAAGAAGAAAAAGCAGAAGGACATCCCACCTGACCAAAACACAACCCCCTTCCCCCCCACCCCCCCCCCCCCAAAAAAAAAAAACCCAACACATATATAACAGCTTGCCCAGCAGAAAAAAGGAACATCTCTGTTGAACCTCTACCTCGAGATGATCTATCTACACCGTTCAAAGCAAAAACCCAGGCTAAGTGAGCATCCTTTCCTTGCTTTGAAGCAGACAGCCAGCCCAACGAACGAACGTTGTCATGGAGCTTTCCGCATGACAACCCCGCATCAATCAGCTGATTGGCTGCCAGGTACTTTTGATCAGCAAGGAAGACCAATCGCACCCACTTCAAACTCCAAAAATGACCTCCCTTCCCTCCCTCCCTAACCCTACTCCCGCCAATGCTAAAAAAAATCAATCAATCAATCAAGTAGGATGAAAGAGAATCTGGAGGAGGAACAATGAACAATTGTGAAGGATACATGCATGCATATGTGCAACAAAATCACAAGGTTGGAGAAAAAATGGTGAAGCACAGATTGCTGGTTGTCAAGAGGAAAGGAAAAAGTTCCAAGTTTTTGATGATGATGTCGTTGTTTTGGTTTGTTTGGGGGTTGTTTTTTTTGGGGGGATGGGGTGGGGGGGTGGGTAGCTGGAGGGAAGGGGGGAAGAAAGAGAGAGAGAGAGAGAGAGAGAGAGAGAGAGAGAGAGAGAGAGAGAGAGAGAGAGAGAGAGAGAGAGAGAGAGAGAGAGAGAGAGAGACAGACAGACAGACAGACAGACAGACAGACAGACAGAGACAGACAGACAGAGTGTGTCAGACAGAGTGTATTAATAATACCACATACATAAAAACATAACACAAACATCAGCAATGACACCATAACAAACAAAAAAACCTAACCACACATACTTTAAAACATACACTAGTATAACAAAAATAATGACAAAACAACAATCCACACATACTGTAAAGGACACACCAATATAACAAAAATAACAACAATCCACACATACTGACTAATATTTCATAAAACAACAACAACAATCCATACCTACTGTGAAAGACACACTAGTATAACAAAAATAATGACAAAACAACAACAATCCTCACATACTGTAAAATACACAATACTATAACAAAAACAACAACAAAAACAACAACACTCCATACATACTGTAAAGGACAAACCAATAAAAACAACAACAACAATCAACACCTACTGTAAAACACACACTAGTAGTACACCAAAAATAACGACAACAACAAAAACAACAACAGTCCATACATACTGTAAAACACACACTAGTACACCAAAAACAACAACAACAAAATAATCCACACCTACTGTGTAAAACACACACACTAGTACACCAAAAATAACAACAAAACAATAACAAAAATCCACACCTACTAATAAAAAACACACTCTACTAGTACACCAAAAACAACGACAAAAAACACAACAATAATCCAATCCACACATACTGTGAAGGACACCCAGTTGATGTCGATGCCTTCCTCGATGAACTTCTTCACCAGGTGAGTTCGGCCGAAACCGCAGGCATCCCAGAATGCCTCTTGACGGGAGTTGGCCTGCCCCATGCCTGTGGATCCACAGAGCTAAATGAATGACCACTTGATACGACTACTACCGAGTCCTGAGTGATATTCCTCTGTGACTTGATGGCCAATAATAATTGTCTGCACCTGAAACAGACAACAACAAAATAATGAAAATGTAAATCGGATAGACTACACTTTGCATTAAGTTAAAAAAAAGTTAAAGTCTGTCCCCAGCCTAAGGCTCATCAGGCCGGTGCTTATCCCGGTTTCTGTGGCGTTAAGCGACTGAGAGTGATAGACTCCCCCCTGGATAGGACGCCAGTCTTTCGCAGGGTTAGCCCCCAACACAAGGTTGGTACCCCCTTTTACACCTGGGTGGGGTGAGAAAATAGCCGTAAAGTGCCTTTTCCAAGGGCACAACGCCATAGCCGAAAG
>CM060350.1:11412757-11417757 GCA_030674155.1 Stramonita haemastoma
CCCAGACATATCTGACAGTGTAAAAACAAATGAGAAAAGAAGTTATACTTATTTATTAGTGAATTTGCTTTACAGGAGATATACATCAAATTCTACACAACCTGCTTATGTCTTACTGGCAAGAAATATGTACAATTATTTTCATTTTTTTGGTACAGTCTGCATTTGCCCTGTAGGCAAATCTTGTCAGTTACGTTTTATTGGCATAAAATATTTGCAGTTTTTTCTTTTTTTCTAGTCTGCTTTTTTTCCTCACAGGCAAATCTTGTACATTATGTCTGACTGGCATGAAATATTTGCGGCAATTTCTTTTGTACAGTCTGCATTTGCCTTCAAGGCAAATCTTGTCCGTTACATCTTACTAATATAAAATAGTCAAGGTTTTTTGTTCTTCTTTCACTCTTGTGCCATCTCTTTTCGCTTCAACGACAAAACTTGTCTGATATTCATCGTTAACCTTCACTTCCCTATCACTTCTCCCCGAAAAACCTGTCACTTCTTCACTTCACACCACATTTCCTTCTTCCCCACAGCGCACAAATCCAACATCACTCAGTCAAGAGACTTTAAGAGTGCTATATTCAGCGTGCCCATTCCTTTTTACCTAGTCTCAAGTGTGGTCAGTTCCTGCTATAATTAGCACCAGCTGGCCCCCCTCAACTGGGCTGGGATGGTGTGGGTTAATTAGCAAGCTGAGAGGAGCTGAAAGTGGGGGAAACTGACAGATGTAAGTCCAAGTGTGGTCAGTTCCTGCTATAATTAGTACCACCAGCTGGCCCCATCTGGGCTGGGATGGTGTGGTTAATTAATTAGCAAGCTGAGAGGAGCGGAAAGTGAAGGGAAACTGACAGATGTGTCCCGTCTCTTTACCATACATCACATCACATTTCTTTCCAGTTTGGTCAGAAACAAACACTAACATTTAACAAAAAAAAACAAAGACAAGCCCAGAAACATATAAGCAGAACAACTCCCTCTCCCCCCCTCCCCTTAACCTCCCACACACAAACAAACCATCATACATCAGTTTCCGCCTTCTCAGCCACTGCTGTGGCCTTGACCTTTCCACCGACCTCTTCGGAGGTCACCGTCCGTTCAGCACCATCACCAGATCTCACCACGGCGCAAGAACCATCACCCTCGACATCACCACCACGGGAAGCATCGGTGAGAGCATCGGCAGCATCGGAAAGACTTTCCCCAGCCTCTGATTGGCTCAAAACGCTCTCCGCACCCCCACCACCACTCTTGACCCCCTGCGCCATTTTCTCCCCGCTGCCCTCTTCCGACGACTCGCAACTGGATGCGCCCATCGATTCGCTCCCTTGGGACGGAGTCGCGTCCCTTGAGGCTGCATCTCTCGTGGCGGTAGCTGCAGCAGTGGTGGTGGCAGCAGCGTTGGTAGAGGTCGAGGGCGTCTGCTCTCGCGTGGACATCTCACTGGAGGACGATTCCATGGAGTCTGAGCCCTCGGGGCGGAGTAGTCCCCCTTGCAGGGTGCGGGAGGCTTCGTCGATGCGGCGGTTGAGGCGGTCCTGGAAGGAGCGGAGGATCTGGATGTTGGGGTCGTTGCTGTCGCCCAGGCTGTCGCTGGCCAGCTCCACGTAGGGGCCTGAGCCTTGAGGGTGAGAGGGTTGAGAGAGGGTGAGTGGTGGTGGTGGTGATGATGAGGACAGAAAGAAAAAATTTTGAATGATGATGAGAGTGATGACACAGGGTGTAGTGGTGGTGACGAGGACATAGACAGAACAAAATTTTTTTTTGAATAATGATGATGAGAGTGATGATACAGAAAAAAAATGTAATAAATGATTGTTAATAATAATAATGATTAATAATAATTGATAATAACTTCACCCCACTCCACCCTGACCCAAAACAGGTCAAGATCTGAACTGAACACCGCCATCAAATCTCACCAAGAGACCCAACACACCCCTAACTACCCCACCCCACCCTAACCCAAAAACGGTCCACATCCGAACCCCTCCACACACCACACACCAAAACTCACCAGGGGACAATACACACCCCACCCCTAACCACCCCACCCTAACCCACTCTACCCTAACTTAAAACGGTCAAGATCCAAACCTACACCCCACAAAAACCTCACCAAGAGACCTACCCCACCCCACCCTACTCCAACCTAAACCCCCAAAACGGGGTCCAGATCCGAAACTGAAACCAACTGACTGACCACACCCCACCCCAAAACTCACCAAGACACCCACCCCACCCCACCTCACCAAACCCAACTCCACCCTGACCCCAAAAAACAGATCCAAATCCAGAACCAACCCACAAACCACACACAACAAAAAAAATACTTACCGGGGGACCATCCTGGGGAGGTAGGTCCTGAGGCGGAGCTTCCGCTGGTGCGTCGGTTGAGGCCCAGTTTGATGTTGCGTTTCCGTTCCTCTGACGTGGCAATGGCCAGGGGGGGCATCGTGATGGGAACGTAGGCGTTGGCTGCCGCGCTGCTTTTGGACTGGGCCGTGATTTTCTGGTGATGACATCAGGAGAGAGAGAGAGAGTAAAGTTAAGGGTTAGGTGTGTTTGTATTGGTGGTGGGTGTGTGTGCGTGCTACTTTTGGATTGGGCTGCGATTTTCTGGTGACATCGGGGGGGGGGGAGGGAGAGGAGAGAAAAGTGTCAGGTGTGTTTGTATGGTGGTGGGTGTGTGTGTGGGTAGGGGGGTGTGTGTGGTGGTTGTGGGTGGTGTGGGGGTGGGTGAGGTTGAGTGTGTGTGTTGTGTGTGTGTGTGTGTGTGTGTGTTGTGTGTGTGTGTGTGTGTGTGTGTGTGGGGGGGGGGTGTGTTGTGGGGGGGGAGTGTGTGTGTGAGGGGGTGGTGGTGGTGTGGGAGTGTGTGTGACCACAAAAAAAGACAAAATTTACAAAACTGCATACACACGGAGACTGGATGTAAAAAACAACAACACATCAGTGCTTATTCCATTATCCTAAAAAAAAAGATAATAATGATACCCCCTTTCCCTATCCCTGCCTCCCCCCCCCCCCCCCCCACACACAACACAACACAATTACATGCACACACTCACTCACCACACACTACACACACACACTACACACGGCCTAAACACACACACACCAAACAAACACAAACACTACACCCCCCACCCACCCACACAAACACACTACACACACCCCCCCCCTCCACACCAACCACCCCCCCCCCAACCCACACCCACAACCCCCCCCCCCCCCCCCCCAACCCACTAACCTCAATAGCCACGGCAGTGTCCAGTGCAGTCTGGGCGTTGAAAGACTGGGAGGAGGAGATGGAGGCGCGGTCGGCGTTGGCGGTGGCGTTGCTGGTGTCGTGGTCGTTGAGGCAGTTCTGCAGGAAGTCCCGCGTCCGGTCCTCCTTGGCGCGGTCGGGCCGCCGTCTCCCCTCTCTGCGTGACAGCAACAACACCACCATCATAGACAGACAGACAACACACACAGGGGGGGTGTTGTTTAGTTATTCTTTTAGTTTAGTTATTCTTTAACTTTGAATTCCTTTGTTCCCAAGGGAATTAGGAAATCACAGGCATAAGTCAAGTCAAGTCATCTGCTCCTAGAATACATATATATATATATATAACAGAGTGCAGATAATTATTTGATCTGCCGCGACTCTGTACAACTTCTCGGCGACCACAGCACGGTCAGACAGTGGGAACGTGGCCTCTATAACGAGGCTGCATAAATACTACATTTTACCACTACGGGCAATGTGCATGCAGAGGACGGCTTTCGACCACCCCCCAATGATACAGAACGTCGCACAATTCACAGGTGTAGATCTAAATTTAGATCCACGACTCTGCGATTGGCTGTTCCGATCGCATGGGAAGTAATCTAATAACCGCCCTGCCACACACACACACACACACACACACATATATATATATATATATAATATATATATATAACATACATATATATATATATAAATAAGTATAAACCAACAAGCTCACCATGTTTTTCTTGCTCACGTCTGCTCCAGCCTCTACCAGCATGGACACCACATCATCATGACCTCGATCCGCGGCCCAGTGAAGCGCTGTCCACTTGTTCTGTCCACAGATATCGATATATAGATAGATAGATAGATAGATAGATAGATAGAGAGAGAGAGAGAGAGAGAGAGAGAGAAGAGAGAGAGAGAGAGAGAGAGAGAGAAGAGAGAGAGAGAGAGAGAGAGAGAGCAGCCCTCCCTCCCTCTGTAGCAGCCCTCCTTCCCTCTGTAGCAGCCCTCCTTCCCTCCGTAGCAGCCCTCCTTCCCTCCGTAGCAGCCCTCCTTCCCTCCGTAGCAGCCCTCCCCCTCCCTCTGTAGCAGCCCTCCCTCCCTCTGTAGCAGCCCTCCCTCCCTCTGTAGCAGCCCTCCTTCCCTCTGTAGCAGCCCTCCTTCCCTCTGTAGCAGCCCTCCCTCCCTCTGTAGCAGCCCTCCTTCCCTCCGTAGCAGCCCTCCTTCCCTCCGTAGCAGCCCTCCTTCCCTCCGTAGCAGCCCTCCTTCCCTCCCTCCCTCTGTAGCAGCCCTCCCTCCCTCTGTAGCAGCCCTCCCTCCCCTCTGTAGCAGCCCTACACAGTCATTATTCTCGAAATAAAAGAATAAAACTATCTTTTATAAAAAAAGAAAAGAAAAAAAGAACACACACACACACAGATGGACCCACACACTAACAACACCCCCAAAACACCACCCACACAACACAACAAAAACATCCCCCCCCCCCCCCCACCCCCCCCCCCCCCCCCCGACAACACCCCCCCCACACCCCCACAAACAACATCCCCCCCTGACACCCACACATACCACCCCCCCCCCCCCCCCCCCCACCACACACCACCCACACCCCCACTTACGATGAGCCATTGGCATTGATGTCACAGTCAGCATCGACCAGACACTGACCACTTCAGCGTGACCATGATAGGCAGCGAACATCAGACTGGTGAAATCCGCCTGTCAGCACACACACACACAC
>CM060350.1:11422757-11454493 GCA_030674155.1 Stramonita haemastoma
CACATGATAAATTCTGTTCCGCTTTTCGCAAGAGTAGGCCATTGTGTGCTGGGTGGGAACAGATGACGAGATCCACAAAACTGCATGCATACACAGGGGACTGGTGTAAAAAAAAAAAAAGCACATGAGTGCTTACTCCACTATCCTCAATATAAAAGAATAAATAAAAGAAATAAAATAATCCTCCCCAGTCTCCCCCGAATCCCAGAACATTCCCTCACAAACAATCAATCACAATCCTATGATCCTGCCCCCTCTTTCCCCCTCTCCCAGAAGAACATTCCCACACAAACAAACACATCCAACCAATCAATCAATCAATCCATCCAACCAACCAACCAATCCATCAATCCTCACCGTGTCCTGTACATTGACGTCACATTTGGCCTCGATCAGCAGTTTCACCACGTCGGGTTTCCCTTGGGAAGCCACATGAATGGGACAACAGTCGTGCTGCACACAACACACACACACAGCATAATGATGGATCCCACCGGTCAAATATATCAAGCACAGCGCACAAATCCAACACCACTCAGTCAAGAGTGCTATATTTAGCATGCTCTTTCCTTTCACCAGAACATCTTGAACTGTCTACATGCTACTCGGAAGGAAATGGCCTGCACTTAAGAAAGGCAGAACAGGTTTTTAACATGTGTGCAAGAATTTCTGCGTGCATGTGTTCACACAAGGGTTTCTGTTTAAAGTCTCATCTGAAGGACTTTTGGGGGAGGTGGAAATCAGTACTGCTGTTAACTCCAGGGTAAAATTCCCTGAAATGAGTGCCTCTGTAGTGGCTCAATCCCTGGCTTTCAGATCATGAGTGCAGTGCTCTAACCACTAGGCTATCTTGCGCCCCCCCCCCCCCCCCCCTCCTAGAGCTGTTTAAAAACTGAAGTGATTGGTTCTGATTCTACTCGTCTTCAAGTGCTTCAGAAGAGGTTTGATATAGCTATATCCTGTGTCAG
The DNA here is from genome assembly GCA_030674155.1 of Stramonita haemastoma. Taxonomy (NCBI): domain Eukaryota; kingdom Metazoa; phylum Mollusca; class Gastropoda; order Neogastropoda; family Muricidae; genus Stramonita; species Stramonita haemastoma. The sequence goes on from CM060350.1 coordinate 11,423,726, forward strand.
TGTGTGTGAATGCACATGTGTGTGTGTATCTCTCTCTCTCTCTATATATATATATATCTCTGTGTGTGTGTGTGTGTGTGTGTGTGTGTGTGTGTGTGTGTGTGTGTGTGTGTGTGTGTTTGTATCCTTAACACACACACACAAACACCCCCCACCCCCAACAAAACTGAGGATCCAAAATCTTGCACAACAGCTAGCCTCCTTCCTCCAAAACCCCCATCCCCCACCCCACATCCCAACTTCAACACCCCCACCCACCCTCCTTTCCAAAAGCTCGGAGACAGACCACAGACACTGTGTGATGACACGAGACACTGAATCTATTTATTTTCGAACCAGAAACTACTACCAGTGCAACTTCTAGAAAGACGAAACCGTTGAATTGATTGAAGAAGGAGGAAAAAGGATGTGGTGGTGGCTCGATTTCCAACGATGACATTTCACGCATGCCATGATGATGATGGTGATGATGGGAGTGGTTCCAGCATCACAGACACAGAGAGAGACAGACAGAGAGACAGAAGACGAAGACAGACAGAGACAGACACAGAGAGAGACAGACACACAGAGAAGACACAAGAGAGACAGACACACACAGAGAGACAGACACACAGTATCACACACACACACACATAGAGACAGACACACACAGAGAGACAGACACACACGAGAGAGACAGACACACAGAGAGAGACAGACACAGAGAGAGAGACAGACACACAGAGAGAGACAGACACAGAGAGAGAGACAGACAGAGAGAGAGAGACAGACACACAGAGAGAGACAGACACACAGAGAGAGACAGACACAGAGAGAGACAAACACAGAGAGAGAGACAGACACACAGAGAGAGACAGACACACAGAGAGACAGACACACAGAGAGACAGACACACAGAGAGACAGACACACACAGAGAGACAGACACACACAGAGAGACAGACACAGAGAGAGAGAGACAGACCCAGGCTCTCTGGTGGGACAGCAGGAGACTTGAGTTGAGGAGTTCTCGTATTACGTTTGGCTCGCTGCCAGGATTTTGTTCATTCAGTTTTTCTGGTCCCACCCAAGTTGGACGGATGTGCTATAGCTAGCTGGGCCTGACTTGTCAGGTGTCTGACGGCAGCATGACATACACATTTTTACTCATATGACTAGAGAACAATAGTTACTGTCTGAACGTTCAACAAAGACGATTGATCCCTGAGCAGTCAGATTGTGACCACAACACTCTAACCACCAGGCTATCCTGCACCCCACCCCAGTTTTCTGGTATCAGATTTGCTGCATTTAATCTTTCGCAATTTTTTTTTTCCTCAACGATGACATTTCATGACAGCCATGATGAGAAAGGTTCTAGTATTGCACCACACTCACTAGGAAACTTACGGTGCGCATTACCTTGGCTGCCTGCCAGCATTTTCTCGATTCTGTTTTCTGATAATTATTGTAGTTATTTGTTCCATTATTTTGTAGTTGTTTTGGTTGTTTTGGGGTTTTTTTGTTCCCCAGCTGGAGCTCTTAAGTTTGAGGAGATTTTTCTCCTGGAGTTAACATCAGTGCTGACTCCACTCTCCCCCAAAGTCCTTTGGATGAGACTATAAACCGAGGCCCCGTGTGTGAACGCATGCAGAACATCTTGCGCACAAATTAAATCCTGTTCCGCTTTTCGTAAGAGTAGGCCATCATGTGCTGGTGGGAACAGATGACATTTACAAAAACTGCATACACACGGGGACTGGATGTAAAAAACAAGAGTGCTTATTCCATTATCCTCAATATAAAAGAATTAAAAAAATAATAAAGTTCACCAATGGCGTGATTTTGTGCAACTGTAAGTGACCATTTTAACCCACCATAAAGGTAGCCGCATTTCAACTTCAGGGCTTCATTTTATTGAACCGTGCCTCGATTTCCTTTCACAGCAAGTTCAATAGGGTTATTTTTTTTTAAGACAATCCCCACCCCTACCCCTCAAAAAAAACAAAAACAACAAAGTTAACAACAAACCCAACCCCCCCCCCCCCCCCCCCCCCCTTTCAAAACAAAACCACCTACAACAAATAAACAAATATTACAAACTAGGCAAGATCGAAACAGATCCCACCATCCACCCACTCCCCCCCCCCAAATGGCAATGCTGGAGGGGCCTGTCAGTATAAACAGCATCCCCACCTTCTGGAAATTTTGTGCTAGGAATTCCTTCAGTTCTATCCCTCTCTTTGTTTCTGCCTTGTTCCTTTTCTTCCTGTCACCTTTTTTGTCTATTCTCTGTCTCCAGGGTCCATTCTCCTGCCCTTTTTTTTATCCCCAAAAAGATTTAAAAACAAAAACAAAACAAAAATCTCTACCATGCGAAGAAGAATCGTGAAGAAGAAATGTGAACAAGAATTGCAAAGAAGAAGAAGAAGAAAAAGAAGAAGAAGAAGAAGAAGAAGAAGAAGAAGAAGAAGAAGAAGAAGAAGAAGAAGAAGAAGAAGAAGAAGAAGAAGAAGAAGAAGAACAACAACAACAACAACAACAACAACAACAACAACAACAACAACAACAACAGAAAAAGAAAAAGCAGAATAAGGACATCCCACCTGACCAACCCCCCCCAAAACCTAACAGTAACACATGTATAACATTTTGCCCAGCAGAAAAAGGAACATCTCTGTTGAGCCTCTACCTCCAGATGATCTATCTACACCGTTGAAAGCAAAAACCCAGGCTAAGTGAGCATCCTTTCCTTGCTTTGAAGCAGACGGCCGGCCGAACGAACAAACGTTGTCATGGAGCTTTCCGCATGACAACCCCGCATCAATCAGCTGATTGGCTGCCGGGTACTTTTGATCAGCAAGGGAGACCAATCGCACCCACTTCAAACTCCAAAAATGACCTCCCTTCCCCCTCCTCCCCTAACCCTACTCCCGCCAATGCTAAAAAAAATCAATCAATCAATCAATCGATCAATCAATCAAGTAGGATGAAAGAGAATCTGGAGGAGGAACAATGAACAATTGTGAAGGATACATGCATGCATATGTGCAACAAAATCACAAGGTTGGAGAAAAAATGGCGAAGCAAAGATTGCTGGTTGTCAAGAGGAAAGGAAAAAGTTCCAAGTTTTTGATGATGATGTTTTGGTTTGTTTTTTTGGTGGTTGTTTTTTTTTGGGTGGGTGGGTAGGGAGGGAGGGAGGAAGGGGGGAGGGAGGGAGAGAGAGAGAGAGAGAGAGAGAGAGAGAGAGAGAGAGAGAGAGAGAGAGGAGAGAGAGAGAGAGAGAGAGAGAGAGAGAGAGAGAGAGAGAGAGAGCAGACAGACAGACAGACAGACAGACAGACAGACAGACAGAGTGTGTCAGACAGAGTGTATTAATAATACCACATACATAAAAACATAACACAAACATCAGCAATGACACCATAACAAACAAAAAACCTAACCACACATACTTTAAAACATACACTAGTATAACAAAAATAATGACAAAACAACAATCTACACATACTGTAAAGGACACACCAATATAACAAAAATAACAACAATCCACAATACTGACTAGTATTTCATAAAAAAACAACAACAATCCATACCTACTGTGAAAGACACACTAGTATAACAAAAATAATGACAAAACAACAACAATCCACACATACTGTAAAATACACAATACTATAACAAAAACAACAACAAAACAACACTCCATACATACTGTAAAGGACACACCAATAAAAAACAACAAAAACAACAATCCACACATACTGTGAAACACACACTAGTACACAAAAAAAAAACCCATCAACAATCCACACCTACTGTAAAACACACACTAGTATACCAAAAACAACAACAAAAAAACAATCCACACCTACTGTGTAAAACACACACTAGTACACCAAAAATAACAACAAAACAATAACAACAATCCACACCTACCATGGTAAAACACACACTAGTAGTAGTACACCAAAATAACAACACAACAACAACAATCTACACCCACTGTAAAACACACACTAGTATAACAACAAAAGTAACAACAAACCAAAAATCCACACATACTGTAAAACACACACCAGTATAACAAAAAATAACCACAACAACAATAATCCACACATACTGTGAAGGACACCCAGTTGATGTCGATGCCTTCCTCGATGAACTTCTTCACCAGGTGAGTTCGGCCGAAACCGCAGGCATCCCAGAATGCCTCTTGACGGGAGTTGGCCTGCCCCATGCCTGTGAATCCACAGAGCTAAATAAATGACCACTTGGTATGACTACCACCGAGTCCTGAGTGTGATATTCCTCTGTGACTTGATGGCCAATAATAGTCTGCACCTGAAACAGACAACAACAAAATAATGAAAATGTAAATCGGATAGACTACACTTTGCATTAAGTTAAAAAAAAGTTAAAGTCTGTCCCGAGCCTAAGGCTCATCAGGCCCGTGCTTATCCCGGTTTCTGTGGCGTTAAGCGACTGAGAGTCATAGACTCCCCCCTGGATAGGACGCCAGTCTTTCGCAGGGTTAGCCCCCAACACAAGGTTGGTACCCCTTTTACACCTGGGTGGGGTGAGAAAATAGCCGTAAAGTGCCTTTTCCAAGGGCACAACGCCATAGCCGAAAGCTGGAATCAACACTGTGCATTAAGCCTTTTGATTTGTTGCTTTACAAGATTCAACGCTATATAAATTCCATACATCATCATCGATTGTTATTATTATCATCATCATCAACATCATCATCATCAATATTATCATCATCATTATTAATATTATTACTTTCATTATTATTAATCATTATTATCTACAGACAAATGGTAATTTAACCTTTTTCAGCTGTGCAATTCTTGCTGCTGTTGTTTTTATCAGAACCTTTTTGTTGTTGTTGTTGAGTAAAATTAGCAAAAGGTGGTGGTGTGTTAAATACAAGTGTAAGGGAGGGAGAGAGAGAGACTGAGAGAGAGAGAGAGAGAGAGAGACAGAGAGAGACAGAGAGAGACAGAGAGAGACAGAGAGAGACAGAGAGGGGTGGGGCAAGGCAAGGCAAGGCAAGGCAAATTCTTTTATTTCAAGGATAATGAATAAGCACTTGTGTGCTTTTTTACATCCAGTCCCCGCCCTTATCAGGAGAGACAGACAGACAGACAGATAAAGACACTCAGAAACAGACAGACAGACAGGGAAAGACAGTGAGAAGAATGGGAAGGTGGGAGACAAGAGACGGGAGAGACAGAGAAAGAGAAAACACAGAGAGTTTGTTTCACATCAGGGTGGACACAAGTAACCACTTTGGCCATTTGATAGATGAAGACACTTCTCCCAAAAAGGCTCAAAGACAACAAAGAGAGAGAGAGAGAGAGTGAATGAGAGAGGGAGGGAGAAATAGAGGGAAGGAGGGAAAGAGAGAGAGAGGGAGGGAGGGAGAAATAGAGGGAAGGAGGGAGGGAGAGAGGGAGGGAGGGAGAAAGAGAGGGAGGGAGGAAGGGAGAGAGGGGGGTGGGAGAAAGAGAGAGAAAGAGGGAGGGGAGGAGAGAAAGAGGGAGGGAGGGAGGGAGAGAGAGGGGGGGGGGGGGCAGTGAGAGAGGGAAGGGGGTGAGAGGGAGGGGGAGAGAGAGACACAGAGAGAGGGAAGGAGGGGAGAGAGGGGAAGGGAGAGGGAAGGGGGAGAGAGAAGGGGGAGGGAGGAGAGAGAGAGAGAGAGAGGAGAGAGAGAGAGAGAGGAGAGAGAGAGAGAGAGAGAGAGAGAGAGAGAAGCAGAGAGAGAGGGGGGGGAGAGGGAGGAAGAGTGAGAGAGGAGAGACCAGAGAGAGAGAGAGAGAGAGAGAGAGAGAGAGAGAGGAGAGAGAGAGAGAGAGAGAGAGAGAGAGAGAGAGAGAGAGAGAGAGGAGAGAGAAAGAGAGACAGACAGACAGACAGACAGACAACATAGACAGACAGACAAACACAGACAGAGAGAAGGAAACAGAAATATAAGATGAAGCCATGTCCTTCTCACATGTCTCATCTCTGCTATGATGGATTGATTGCCACCACGCATTCAGAACAACACTTCAAAATGCTGACACAAGTTCTCAACATTTCACACACACACAAACACAGGGGCGGGATAGCCTAGTGGTCAAAACATTGCGCTTGCACTTTGATGACCCGGGTTCGATTCCCGGTCGAGCGGACTTTTCCTCTGGAGTTAACATCAGCGCTGACTCCACTCCCCCCCAAAGTTATTCAGATGAGACTATAAAGCGAGGCCCCATGTGCGAACGCATGCAGAACATCTTGCACACACGTTAAATCCTGTTCCACTTTTCTTAAGTGTAGGCCATCATGTGCCGGAGGGAACAGATGACATAATTTACAAAAACTGCATACACATGGGGACTGGATGTAAAAAATAAAGCACACGAGAGCTTATTCCATTATCCTTGATATAAAAGAATAAAAAAATTTTAATAAATGAAATAAGTAACACACACACACACTCTCTCTCTCTCTCTCACTCTCTCTCACACACACACACACAGTGACCCACACATGCACACACACACACACACTCTCTCTCTCTCTCTCTCTCACACACACACACAGTGACCCACACATGCACACACACACTCTCTCTCTCTCTCTCTCTCTCTCTCACTCTAATCATTGTATTATCTTTAGTTCCTTCTGAGTTCATTTTGTTGTTATGAGTTGTAACAATGTTGTAGCTAAGTATTTTTGGGTGGACTTTTCTTGGTTGCTAAGTTGTTTATTTCATTATGTTTCTTTGGTTGCTCTTTATCTATTAACGCCTCTCTTTTCTTTTATAATCAAAATCATTTTATTGTGGCTTCTGATTTTCGTCTTCTGAAAGTGTGCATTTTTATTATCTTATTATGTATAACGTCCTTATTCCTTTATGTTGTTTGGTACTGCATATAGTTTTACTGTTTAGTATCTTTTTATCTTGATGTTTTCCCTGAAAAGGGCGGGGACTGGATGTAAAAAAGCACATGAGTGCTTATCTATTATCCTCGAATAAAAGAATTTTGCCTTGCTTTGCCTTGCCTTGCCACACACACACACACACACACAGTGACCCACATGCACACACAGTGACCCACACAGTGTCACACCCACACCCACCCACCCACCCACACTCATCCCAACCTTTGCCAAAAGGAGCCAGACCCCCATCCCATCAGTATTATCTGTTTCCCAACATCAGCAAATATGCACATCAACACAACGCACATATTATCAGAAATAAGAATGCCAAATTCCCCTGTGATGTCAGCATCCGTTCCCCCCACCACCACCACCCTTCCGGACATTCTGTGCTAGGAACTTCCTCTTTTCTATCCCTCTCTTTGTTTTCGCCTCTGTGCCTTTTATTCTTCCTGTCACTTCCTTCTTGTCTGTTTTCTGTCTTCTTGGTCCCATTCTCCTGCTTTTTTTTTCCTCCTAGAAAGACTTAAAAGATAACAATTCTCTCCCATGCCAAAGTTGGATGTGCTGGGCCTGACTTGTCAGGCGCTTGAAGGCAGCGCAACCCATTTTCGCTCATATGACAGACAATAGTTGCCGTCTCAGTGTTTGAAGAATGCCAATTATGTTTTCAACAAATAGATATATGGGTCATTCTCAGAAACATGTGAGGCATGATAGTGACCTACTTTACACATCTGCCATTTGGCTGAATTAAGTTTAAAATTGTGGTGAATGCTGTTTACTGGTTGTGTTTAATTAAAAAAAATAAAATTTAAATGTTTTTATGACCATTTGTGTTTTTGCTTTTAAATATTGTGAATTTATTTCACCAAATTGCTCATTCCAACATGGCGGATTTGTGACATTTTGGTGCATACTTTATTCAGATTGTTCTTCTGACTTGAAAGACTGCTAATTTGAAACACAACTTGTATTAAAGTAATGCCCAGATGTTGTTTCAAGTTCCCTAGAAGAAAAATTGTACTTTCTTTGTCATGGACATTAAATAGAGGGCAGATTAAAAGCTTGTTGCGGTTGTGACGTTGGTTTCCCAAAGTAGGCCCAATTTTAACAATTTACTCACAAAGAACTATATGTTATCATCAACGCATTATAGCCACAAGGGATGAATTAAACTGTTAACAGTATAAAGAAAACATTGTTTTTGATCAGCTGGAGCTCCTATCCTCGTAAATTGCTTGAAACCCCAGATGACCAACATGGTTTCCCTTTTTTCATGTCACAACCAAACGATGTAAATCTGTTGCAAAATCCGGCACATTCTTTCACTGACCGAGATTTTCAGGTAGGTACTTCATCTTCACCTTAAATATCTCTGACACAGACTTTTTCCCGCCAAAGGAGTATCGCGATGCTATAATTAGAGTTCCAGTCTTTGGTTTCTCCCAGCTTTTTCATGTCACAACCAAACGCAGCATTTGATCAATAATAATATTGATTGATATATCACTTTAATTATATAAATCAATGTAGATAATGTTAACAGAATGCATTGTTTCTAATTTAAGATGGTGTTTTTTGTTTCCATTTGTGTTTAAATTGCTACACTTGGGTGATTTGTGGTTTTGAAGGGTGTGGTTTCCATGTCACAACCAAACGGTTTCCATGTTACAGCCGTAACAAAAAACATCTAACTCTAAAATGACAAATTAGTATAAATAATGTTAATAGAATGCATTGTTTCTAATTTAAGATGGTGGGTTTTTTTTCAATTTGTGTTTAAATTGCTTCACTTCAGTGATTTGTGGGTTTTGAGGGGTGTGGTTTCCATGTCACAACCAAACGGTTTCCATGTCACAACCAAACGGTTTCCATGTCACAACCATAACAGATCACTCTAAAATGACAAATCAATGTAAATAATCATAATAATGCTAATAGAATGTATTGTTCCCAATTCAAGTAGGTTGTTTTTTGGATTTAATTTGTGTTTTCATTGCTACAATTTCAGGTTTTGTGCTTTTGAAGGGTGTGGTTTCCATGTCACAACCAAACGGTTTCCATGTCACAACCGAAACATTTTACTTCTATAAGGCATTAATATTAAACAGCTTCCATTCTTATGTAAAGAAAACTGTTTAGTTTAATGGATATCATTCTGTGGTTTAAGTTCAGGATAATCTGGGGGATGCTTGCTGTGGTCATTTGTACAAAAACCAAACTTTAAATCTGGGTATACAAAATGTCTTAGGGTGTCATCACAAAAAAGCAAAAACATATGCTTTGTCGATGATTGTCATACTTCCAATTGATAGTGTTGTTTTATAGATAAAAAACAAAAGCATTTGTAAGTGTTTTTTGTTTGATATTTTGTGTAAAAAGATGTTTTAATGCTACTTTTGGTTTCCATGTCACAACCGCAACACAGCTAAAAATAGAACCTTTATGCCTCAATTACAAAAAAAACAATTAATGATTCATAATTTTTTCAACAGATTGCACTTTGCAACAGAGTACTCTAATATATGACAAGAAGGCAAAAACTTCCAAGGACATTTATTTTTCAAGGTCTATGTCACAAAAACCTCACATGTTTCTGAGAATAACCCATATATATTTTTAATTCAAATTCTCGAATAAACTGATGTTCATTGTTTGTTCTCTGGGAAAGCCTAGAGGGATGGACAATTAAGTATGTGTGTGTGCATGTGTGCATCTGTGTCTATGTATGCTTGCATGCAGGGTGTGTGTATATGTGTGTACGTGTACGTGTGTGTGTGTGTGTGTGTGTGTGTGTGTGTGTGTGTGTGTGTGTGTGTGTGTGTGTGTGTGTGTGTGTGTGTGCATGCATGTGTGTGTGCATCTGTGTTTATGTATGCATACATACACAGTGTGTGTGTGTGTGTGCGCGCACATGTGCATGCATGCACACACACGTGCATGCACACACACATGCATGCATACATGTGTCTGCATGTCTGGTGTATACATGTATGCATGCAAGTGAGCAAACATTACATGCATATGCATATCTGCGTGCATACTTGTCTAGCTGCATGCAGGTATGCAATCACCTGAGCATACACTTGATAAGCAGACGATGCCATCCTCAAATATCTAATCTCTTTCCACTGCCACATGTAGCTAGAGGCAGTGTTTGTCATTTCTTACCAGTTTCACAATGCAGACGCAGAGAATCAAAACTGCCTCCCCACCCCCATCCCACTCCATACCCCACCCCCTCATTCCTGGTCCACCAGCCTATCATTCTATATTCTCTCTATTCCCAAAAATAACAACAACTTGCACATCAATACACACGCATGCATGCATGCACTCATGCATGCACGCATACACTCATCTAAACATGCAAGCACATACACACTTATTAACAACAGCCACTGACACATACACGCACAACACACACACATACACACATGCACACACACTACAACATACACACACACACTACAACATACACACACACACTACAACATACACACACACACATCCTGCTACATATCAAAATGCCAAGTTTGGTTTTTAAAAAATCATTTTGTGATTTGAGTTACAAAATTAACTTGGTTTCATTGTTTTTTCTTCAGGAGATTTAAGAGAGGCAGAGACAGAGACAGACAGAGACAGAGACAGACAGAGAAAGAAATAGAGAAAGATGGAGAGAGAGAGAGAGGGAGACAGACAGACAGACAGACATAGGCAGAGACAGAGAGAGAATGCACATAATGAGTGTGCGGGGCGTGTGTATGTGTGGGTCTGAGTGTACGTGTGCATGCATAACCTAATCCTGCACACAATGGCCTACTCTTCCAAAAAGCGGAACAGGCTTTAACGTGTGTGCAAGAGGTTTTGCATGCGTTCACACATGAAGCCTCAGTTTATAGTCTCATCCAAGGGACTTTTGGGAGGAGTGGAGTCGGCACTGATGTTTAACTCCAGAAGACAAACATCCTCTTGAACGAGATTGGAACCCAGGCCAGCAGATCACGAGCGCATCACTCTGACCACCAGCTTACCCCATCCCCCTCCTTCAGAGCTCTAGCCAAGGAACAAACAAAAAACAACAAAAGCAATATAACAAAAACAAAGCAACAAAAGCAAAATAACAAAAACAAAACAACAAAAACACAATAACAAAAACAAAAAAATAGCAACCTCATCTTTACCAGAATATTTCTGCACGCAATGCATGCATGCAATCTCACTGCAGATTGGAGACTATGTCCACACACATGATGGACAGCTAACCCCTCCCTCTCCCTCCCTTCCCTTCTCTCTCCTCTCCCTCCCTTTCTCTCTCCTCTCCCTCCCTTTCTCTCTCTCTCTCAGTCAATGCCAGACAGCTACTGTACCAGCCTTGTCATCATCTGCTGGCTAACATTGGCAGTATACATGTTGATTTTTATGTACGCTGGCTGTGCATACCTAGTCTCTATCCCTATATCTCTGTCAAGCACGCATGCACATGCACGCACACACACACACACACTCACTCACACACTGAGACGAACACTCTCACACACACACACTCACTCACACACACACGCGTGCGCGCGCACGCACGCACACATACACACTGAGACGAACACTCTCACACACTCACAAACACACAAACACACACTGCTGCAAAACTGCTGAACAGCAGTAAACCTTCACTTGTTCATTCCCCCCCCCCCTCCCTCTCTCTCTTTCTGTCTCTTCTCTCTCTTTCCTACTCTCTCTCTCTCTTTCCCCCTCCCTCCCCCTCTCTGCCTCCCCCACCTCTCTCTCCATGTCTGTCTCCCCCCCCCCCCCCCCCCCCCCAACCTGCAATTTCTGTCCGTCTGTCTGCCTCTCTCTCTCTCTCCTCTGCAATTTCTGCTTCTATCTGTGTGTGTCTCTCTCCCTGTCTCTGTCTCTCTTTCGCCTCCCCCCCCCCCCCCCCCCCCTTCCGCACAATCTATAAAGTCCTGACAGACAGATTTAATGCATTATATCAATGTTGATACTATTACACGGGATGATGATATAACTCCATGGCTAGAGTGGCAGACAGGTTGTTACCTGTAAGGTAGGGAAGGGGAGGGGGGGGGGTAGGTAAGGGGGGGGGGGGGTGGGGGGGGTTCCTAACTACTGAGCACAGAATTTATTTCCCATTACAGGAGACGTCCTTTTTTGTTTCCGTTTTTTTTTTTTCTTTTTTTTAAAGAGTAGCAGACTCATTACATGTAAAGGAGGGGGGGGGGGGGGAGGGGAGGGGGGAGGGGAGGGGTCAAACTACTGCTTCATTGTTCATGACAGAGAAGTTGGTAGGTTTTGGGTTTGTTGTTTTTTTTAAACATTTGGTTTTGGTTTTGTTTCCTTCTTTCTTTCTTCTTCTTTTTTTTTATTTATTTTTTTATATTTTTTATATTTTTTTAGAGTTGTAGACTGTTTAAGGGATGGGATAGCTCAGTGGTCAGAGCGCTCGCTTTCTCCAAGCTAAGGTTAAGCAGCATTGAGCGTGGTTACAAAGTGGATGGGTGACCGTTTTGAGTGCATGCCTTGGCTCAGTGCAGTCCCCCAGTTCACCCAGCTGTCAATGGTACCTTGCCCTCTTTTAGGGTCAGGGAAGGTAAAACAGTGAGGGAGAGAGAGAGAGGAGATGGGTGCCACCCTCAATATGCTGGCCCCTGGAGAAGCTTAAGTCTCTGATGCCTCACTCCCCAACGACTGCATAGATTATGGAAACACCTTTATCATTTAAATTCTTAAAATGTGAGGTGGGGGTACTACTACTACTTGTCAAGTCAAGTCAAAAACACTTTAATCATTCCATGAAGGGCAATTACAATACTGACAGGCATATTGATCAATATGAATCATAATCTCTAAGGACACAAGATAGCTACATTTCATGTTAGTTTTTAAAAACATTCTTTAGATAACCTCAAATAAAAAATATCACACACACACACAAACACACACACATGCATGACATGCACGCGGGCGTGCAGATAACTTTCACATTATGATTACAGAGAACTTTGTTGTTGTTGTTGTCTGTTGTCTTTTTCAGAGAGACAGACTCGTAACTAGGTGGGAGTTCAAACAACAGTTCATCTCTCCGTTACAGAGAGAATGTTGCTTTTTTCTTACGCTGGCAGATCTATATGATTTTTGTTGTTGTTGTCTTTTTGTATATTACAGGGATTAACAAAGCTTCTAACTCCATTCCCTTAATTAATTAAATAAGCACATCACTCAGCTCTCCCCCCCCCTTCCCTCACTCTCTTTCTCTCTCCCTTCCCCCTCCCTATCTCTCTCTATGAATATTAGTTAGATACTAGTTTGTATCATTATAGAAGGCTGGATGTAAAAAACGCAATTGTCATGCTTACTCCTTCACCTTCTGAAAATAAAATTCAATCAATCAATCCATCAATCCATCAATATGAGTCCCTACTCCCCTCTCTCTCTCTTCACCCCCCCCCCCCCCCCCCCCCCCCCCCCCCTCTTTCTCTCTCTTTCTCTTCTACTCTCCTCTCCCCCTCTCTCTCTCTCTCCCCCCCCCATCTCTCTCTCTCTCCCCCCTCCTCCCCCCCCCCCCTCTCTCTCTTCTCCCCCTTCCCCCGTCCCTCCCTCTCTCTCTCTTCTCTCCCTCAATGACAGACAGACAGAGAATGATGCCTCCTAAACACGCCACCAGTCAGCATGTGGTATCATCATTATTTTAGTCAGCAGTCCTAGCCTCCATTCTCTGCCAGCATGCAAGCAACCACATGCTTCCCCTTCAAAATGTAGGATGGGATTTAAATTAATGTGTGAGTAGGCGGGCGTGACTGTGCGTTTGTGCATCGAACTTTGGCCATTTCCTACAGACTGGGCATACCATAAACCCGTTTTCCAGTACCATTTTGTCGATCATTAATCTTGAACCCTCCCATAAATCTGTATTTCAATTCCATTTTGATGATAAGAATCAAGCCTGTATTTCCATACAAACTGAAACATGTCCACACAAAACACTCATTTACTTCTTTCTTATTTATTTATTTATTCTTTTATATCGAGGATAACGGAATAAGTAATCATATGCTTTTTTACATCCAGTCCCCGTGTGTATGCAGTTTTGTAAATGTCATCTGTTCCCATCAGCACATGATGGCCTACTCTTACGAAAAGCGGAACAGGAATTTAACTGGTGCGCAAGATGTTCTGCATGCATTTGCACACGGGGCCTCGGTTTACAGAGTCTCATCTGAAAGACTTTTGGGGAAATTCCCCTCAACCGGGAATCAAACCCGAGTCGTCAAATTGCCAGCGCAAAGTTCTGACCACTAGGCTATATCCCGTCTCCCTCATAAATCATCCAGCCAGTAATAATTCTGTTCCCTCGCCTTTCCAGTAACCATCAAAGCTCAAAATCAATGCGCTTTGGTAATTTATCATCCGTAAATACCTTTGACATTCTTCATTCCAAGCGTCTGTGGGAGACGAGATCGATAAAGCTCATTAGTTTGAAAATTACAAGTTACCGTACCGGTCTGAGGCAACACGTACACAATCATATCGATCAATAGTCTCAAGAAATGTTGGACATCTATAATAAAAGCAAAAATTGCATCTTTTGATGCATTCCTTAACAGTCAAAGCATTTGTCTTTTTTTTCCCCTTTTTTTTTTTGTTCCTTGACTATAGCTTCAACTTTCACCAATGGTCACAATATGGGTGTATATTATATATAATATATGACCCACTTTCAAAAGGTGCTATTCAGACATGTCAAAGAAAAGTTTCCAATTCTACAAAAAAAATATAATCAAGCACAATTTGAGAACAGCTACACATGATATATATAAGATAGGTTCTCTCTCTCTCTCTCTCTCTCTTAGTATCTATCTATCTGTAACAGAGTAGACATTGGCCCTTGTGATGTCCCATCTCTGCACAGCTTCTCGGGTGGGTACAGCTAGCCAGTTAGGACTTGACCTCTAAAAAGAGGCTGCATAAATTCTACCGTTCACCATGAAGGCAAAGAGTATGTGCAATGGAGGGCTTTCGACCACTACCCAAGGACACAGAGCATCACACAAATTGCAGGTGTGTCCCGATTTAGTAACACAACGCTGTGACAGGGCTCTGATCACATGGGAGGTAATCTACTTACCACCCCATCACATATCTATCTATCTATCTATCTATCTATCTAATATACAATCTTCCTCTATCATCTCCCCAAAAAAGCACACATACCCACTCTCTGTCTCTCTTACCTGCCCTACACTTTTCAATGACAGTAACAAACATGCACAATGTTGTAACGGTTTAACACTTAAGTTAAAGCTTACATGATAAATATAACACACACTGCAACTGTCTTCCTTCTCTCTGAGAACCTCAATTAAAAACAAACCCCATATTTCTTACCTGCCTACAGTTTTCAATTACATACAGTAGCAAGCATGCACTATATAGTATATTGGAATGGTTCAACACTTTAAGTTAAAGCTTACATGATAAATATAACACACACTGCACAGTCATTCCTTCTCTCTGAGAACCTCGATTACAAACAAAACCCATTTTCCTTACCTGCCTACAGTTTTCAATTACATACAGTAACAAACATGCACTATGTGGAGTAGTTTGACACAAAGTTAAAACTTACAAGATATTAAATATAATACACACTGCACTGCCCTTCCTTCTCTCTGAGAACCTCAATTAAAAACAAAAGCCATTTTCTTTTACCTGCCTACAGTTTTCAATTACATACAGCACAAACACCCACTACGCTGGAACAGTTCGAAACTTTAAGTTAAAGCTAACAATATGATAAATATAATACACACTGTGTTATAATCATAATCTTGTGCATAGCCCTACCAACCACGAAAGCCATATCAGGGCTGTCTGTCACCTCACTCAGTTTTAGTGGCTCCAGTCACTTTTTAAACCTCAAGTTCAAAACCAACACTTCTTAATACTTTCAAATGTCTTAACACCTTCCAACTCAAAAAAAACAAACCAACATTAATTAAACAACACAATACCCAAATAATTTCAGTCTTTAAGACAAATAAACCAGACTGTGTGCTGAGGACACCAGCCATTCTGCTGTTGATCTATCACATAGTGTCCATGATTCCTTCTCTCTGAGAACCTTGATTAAAAACAGAACCTATTTTTCTTACCTGCCCACAGTTTTCAATAACATACACTAAGTAAGTACCCCAACAACATGAAACAACACAATACCCAAATTATTTCATTCCTTTAAGACAAATAAACCAGACTGTGCTGAGAACGCCAGCCATTCTGCTTTAATCTATCACACAGTGTCCAAGATTCCTTCTCTCTGAGAACCTGGATTAAAAAAACAACAACAGAAAATCCATTTTCCTTACCTGCCTACCTCACAGAAGAAAGAAAGTGTTGCATCCCTTCCCTTCCCTATGTCGCCAGCTAGCACTGACACTCGGGGAAAGCAGACTAGGCGACACTCAGAGAAAGCAGACTAGGCGCTAGCGCTCTGTCAACTCTTGTTCTCAATCTACCCTGATAATGCTCGCGGTGGTGGTGGTGGTTGTGATAGTGGTGGTGGTTGGTGGTTGTGGTGGTGGTTTGGTGAGGAAGAAAATCCACACACACACAGATAGTACACACTGACACAGAGTATACACTCACACAAGAGTAGAACAACGCACACACTGACACAGTAACACACACACACACACACACATACATCACACAGTGACACACACACACACACACAGAGTACACACACAGATGACACACACACACACATAGTGACACAATACACACATACAAACACAGTACACACACACACACAGTATACAATCACACACACACAAACACACTGTACACGCACACACAGACTGTTGGAACTGTGATGAATGGAAAATCAATATACCTCCCTCCCTATGCTAGCCCTGAATCCCTCCCTAACCCCCCCCCCCCCCCCTCTCTACTCTCTCTGAATGGGTCCAGCAGCTGATGCCTACCTGACAGGCATAAGACCATGCTCTTTTCCCTGCTTCTACCCCCCACCCCCCTCACCAAAATGAGCCATCGCCATATCAAAGGGTGGTGTTGCGTTAGTGTTCCATTGTTTTGTTGTTTCTGTATTGCCCGCCAATAGCCCTCCCTCCCCTCTTGATGGATTAGGCAGAAGGCTGGTCCTTGGTTCAATATTAAGCTCCTGCTTGACGACAATTTAAGGAGGAAGGGTGTGTGTGTGTGTGGGGGGGGGGGGGGGGGGGGGGGGGGGGGGGGGGGGGGGGGGAGGATTAATGGTATAGTCATGTTTGGGGGTCTGGTTTGGAACCCCTGGGTTTTTTGTGGTGGTAAATTTTGGTTTTATTTGGGTCAGGGTTTTTTTTCTCTTTCTCTGTAGTATTTGTTTGGGTTTTTTGTTTTGTTTTTCATCATTTGTATACTTGCGAATATAATTATCTTGGTAGTGAGTTTTCGTCTAAAATTTCAATTTTCAAACTCAGACCATGACTTTCAAAACTTTTAGCCTTAAACGTGGATATATGTTCCTAGCGAATTTTCCTATTATGTTTCGTTGTCAGATCTTTAATATAAAAAAGGATTTTCTTATGGTCGATTCATTTTCTATCATCCGATATATAAAGTAATGTTTCCCCATGGGGATGCCGGGGGCCTAGTGTAAGTATAAATAGCATCCCCACATTCTGGAACTGCTGAGCAAGAAATTTCCTCTTTTCTACCCCTCTCTCTGTTTCTGCCTTGTTTCTATTCTTCCTGTCACCTCCTTCTGGTCTTATTTTCTGGCTTCTTGGCCCATTCTCCTGCCTTTTCTTTTTTAATTACAGAAAGACTCAAAACAATGAAAGATAACAATTCTCTCTTACGCCGAAGTCGGATGCACTGGGTCTAACTTGTCAGGTGCTTAACAGCAGCGTGACACATTTTTTATCCCTATAACAAGCAACTATAGTTGCTGTATGAGCGCTCGACAAAGAAAAAGAATAAAACATTGTAATATGACCCGACACCATTTTTCTCTGGGCTAGTCTATGTGTATGCAACCATTTTGTTGGGGACGGGATAGCTCTGTGGTCAGAGCACTCGCTTTCCTCAAGCAAAGGTTAAGCAGCATTGAGCGTGGTTACCAAGCGGATCAGTGAGCATTTGCGGTGCCTTGGTTTCAGTACAGTCCCCCAGTTCACCCAGCTGTAAATTATGGGTACCTGCCCTCTTTAGGGTCAGGGAAGGTAAAGCAGCAAGAGAGAGGTCGAGATGGGTGCTGCCCTCAATATGCTGGCCTCTAGAGAAGCTGAGGTCTCTGATGCCTCACTCCCTATGACCACATAGGTTATGGGACACCTTTACTTTTACTTTAGTCTGTGTGTCCGCCGTTTTCCCTACAGGTACGTTCTGTTGCTGATAGAAGATTATGTTCTTTATGTTTTCACAATCCATTGTACTGTGACAGAAATTACTCAACAGTGTGTTTTGTTATGGTACAGCATTTAACATCTGAGAGGGAGTGTGTGAGTGTGAGTGTGAGTGTGTGTGTGTGTGAGTGTGAGTGTGGTGTGTGTGTGTGTGTGTGTGTGTGTGAGTGTGTGTGTGTGTTTGTGTGTGTGTGTGTGTGTGCACAAAAATTACACTGCATGTTTTGTTTAAGCATTTAACACCTAAGCAGCATTGTGTACATGTGTGTACATGTGTGTGTGTGTTGTGTGTGTGTGAGTGTGTGTGAGTGTGTGTGAGTGTGTGTGAGTGTGTGAGAGTGTGTGTGTGTGTGTTGTGTGTGTGTGTGTGTGTGTGTGGTGTGTGTGTGTGTGTGTGTGTGTGTGTGTGTGTGCGTGCGTGCGTGCATTCATGTGTGTGTATGAGTGAGTGAGTGAGTGAGTGAGTGCAGAAATTTGATCCACACACACAGACACACACACACTGTACACAACACACACACACCCTTCATGTCTGATATTGATCACTATTTTGTGGAAGGACGTTAAACTGAAGAACTAACAGTCGCACACCTCACAAATCATAAAAACGGGACACTGCACTGACTGACACTGTCGAGTTGTCGGTTGCCCCATCAAACCAAATCCTGTCCATCCCTTAACAATCACATATATTTTTAAAAAAACACAAAAAAAACCACCAAAACCTTGCAGCCAGGCAATTGCAACTAATCAATATTCTAGAACAATTCTAGTAAATGAGGAGCTCTGCCAGATTCCACTAGCTACAGTCTAGAATCAGTATTTAAATACATATATAATAGAATTATATTACATGTCACACTTGTAGTAGTAGTAGTAGTAGTAGTAATAGTAGTAGTACTAGTAATAGTAGTAGTACTAGTATAATAGTAGTAGTAGTACTAAGTACTAGTAGCAGCAGCAGCAGCAGCAGCAGCAAGTAGCAGCAGCAGCAGCAGCAGCAGCAGCAGCAGTAGTAGTAGTAGTAGCAGCAGTAATAGCAGCAGCAGCCGTAGCAGTAGTAGTAGTAGGAGCAGTAGTAGTAGGAGCAGTAGTAGGAGCAGTAGCAGTAGTATACTAGTAGATGTAGTTGTAGTTAGTAGACGTAGTAGTAGCACAGCAGCAGCAGCAGCAGCAGCAGCAGTAGTAGAAGTAGCAGCAGCAGCAGCAGTAGTAGTAGTTGTTTAGGAGGCCACCATTATGTAAGGCATTATTCACTGGCATACAGTCTGACGTAAGCCTTGCGTGTGTTTTGATGCCACTGTCTAACTGCTAATCAGTAATGTTATCCACTGATGGTATACAGGTAGGCCTCTTGTGTGTTTTGACAGCAATGTTAGTATGACGTTATCCAACACTATGGAAAATTTGGCCATTTTTTGTGTTTTGACATGACTGTCATGAATGATGTTCGCCAACAGTATTGAATATTGGCCATTTTTGTGTTTTGACATGAACGTTATGTATGATGTTATCCAACACTATGGAATATTTGGCCTCGTGTGTTTTGACATCAATGTTAAGTATGACATTATCCAACACTATTGAATATTTGGCCAGTTTTTTTAGTGTTGTGATATCAACGTTACATATGACATTATCCAACACTATGGAATATTTGGCCTTTTTTGTGTGTTTTGGCAGCAATGTTATGTATGACGTTATCCAACGCTTTGGAATATTTGGCCATTTTTTGTGTGTTTTGACATGAATGTAATGAATGATTTTAGCCAACAGTATTGAATATTGGCCATTTTTGTTTTCACATGAATGTTATGAATGATGTTCGCTAACAGTGCAGAACATTGGCCATTTTATGTTTTGACATGAATGTTAAAAATGGCGTTATCCAACACTAATGAATATTTGGCCATTTTTGTATGTTTTGGCATGAATGTTATGAATGATTTAAGCCAACAGTATTGAATATTGACCATTTCTATGTTTTGACATGAATGTTACGAATGATGTTGTTCAACAGTACAGACTACAGGCCTTTCGTGTTTGTTTGGACACAAACCTGACAAATGACGTTATTGGCCTTTTGAGTTAGCCGAAAAAACACATTCCTAATATTGCCTGTTAATATTGGTCTACTACAAATTTATTCAGCAGCACAGGTACAGCAAAACTATACCAGTACAGAACATCAGCCTTCCAGCGTGTGTTTTGACGCCAGTGAACAACACAACAGTACCAAATCCATGTTCAGACCCATCTCGTGATCTAACCATACTATGTAATATCCTTTCCATTGTTCTGATACATGTATTCCATTACAAACACCATTATCAAGCAGTACAGATTTGCCTTCTGTGCGTTTTGACGCCAGTGAACAACGCAACAATACCAATTCCATGTTCAGACCCCAGCAGGCTAGACAAGAGGTGTACATAACAGTACATCACTGATCCTTTGTTGAAGTCTAGACATGTTATGTCACTAATAATACAGTGACTGACTGAGGACTGACGGAATTAGGGGACTGGATGAAAGACAAAGGAAATGGCTGGGAGTATATAGCAGGAAGGCTTGAAGGGGGGGGGGAGGTTGGGGTGTGTGGCAGAAGGCGGTTTATTGACCTAAGTATTGATCAGTGGTCGTCTGATGACAGGAAACATGCTGTAGGTGGATACTTCTCAGCCATCTCTTGGGAAAAATTCTCGTTTTCTGTTTCTGTCCCTCCCCCCCCTTTTTCTCCATCTCTTTAAAAAAAAAAAAAAATCACTATAACTGTTTCTGTCATTTTCTCCCCCCCCCCCCCCCCCCTCCACCATCTCTAAAAAAAAAAAAAATTCCACTACTATTTCTGTCATCTCTCCCCCCCCTCTATCCACACCTTTAAAAAAAAAAAAATCACTATAACTATTTCTGTCATTTCTCCCCCCCCCACCCCTCTCTAAAAAAAAAAAAATCTCTATCACTGTTTCTGTCATCTCCCCCCCCACCCCTCTCTCCACCTTTAAAAAAATATTAAAATAATATAAGTTTCTGTCATCCCCCCCCCCCCCCTCCCCATCTCCTTGGAAAAATTTATCTCGTCCCTTCTCTTCAGAAAAATTTTTCTCTATAACCGTTTCTGTTCCCCTCCCCCCCTTCTCTCCATCTCTTCAGAAAAATCCTCTATATTGTTTTTATACCCCCCCCCCCCCCCTCTTCTCTTCAGAAAAATTAAAATTTCTCTATTAGTATTAACAGTTTCTGCCTCCCACCCCCACCCCCTCATATCTACCTTCCCCCCTTCTCTTCTGAAAAATTTCTCTATTACCGTTTCTTTCACACACACACACCCCCTTCTCCTTCCTGCTGTGTTTCTCTCCCTTGTCCACGGCACAAACTAGTCAATCACGATGTTTGTTTTCCAATGTTACGCTGTGTAGTGTTGCTATGGAAATATTGTAAAGCTTTCACCATGATTGAATTTCTGTAAAAAAAAAAAAAAAAAAAAATTAAAAAGGTTTTCTCAAAAGTTCATGTAAACAAAAAACCCCAACAACATGAATTTTTGAATTATATATATTAAACAAATTAGTTTTTGATGCTGATTATATAATCGATACTTTCAGAGCCCACTGCATACCAAAAACAATGCAAGCATATATATAAATTCATAACACTTTAACATTAACTTGTATATTATATGCAAAATGAATTCATTCTCTAACATTTTCCTGCATACAAAATAAAACCAACAATTCTGAAGGCTCTCTACATCAAACTCAAAGAAAATACATTTTCTTTTTTTTTCTTTTTTTTTTTTTAGGAGCTAAGTTTTCAGATTTGAACCCTCAGTCATGTGAACTGACAGTGACTGAACTTTCCATCACACAGCTATCCTACAAAACGGGACGGGATAGCCTAGTGGTCGGAACATTGTGCTCACAACTTGACGACCTGGGTTCGATTCCTGTTTGAGGGGATTTTTCCCCTGAAGTTAATATCAGTGCTAACTCCACTCTCCTCCAAAGTCCTTCTTCGGATGAGACTAGAAAACGAGGCCCCATGTGCAAACATACGCAGAACATCTTGCGCACATGCTAAATCCTGTTTCCCTTTTCTTTAAAGTAGGCCACTGTGTGCCGGTGAAAACAGATGACAAGATTAACAAAACTGCATACACACGGAGGCTGGATGTAAATAAAGAACATGAGTGCTTATTCCATTATCCTTGATATAAAATGATTTTAAAATAATAAATTAATAAAACCTATCCCCTGATATTCTAAATATATAATATAGATTCTACCTCTATGCAATTTTAAAAGGTATGGGAAGTCAAGTCAAGTCAAGTCAAGTCTTCGAGCATGATGATCTCCATCCATCCTTACACAGAGTATGTGTAGTTCACAGATTTAACTGAACTACATCAACACACAAAAATATACACACTTTTTGCATGTAAAGGGACGGGATAACTCAGTAGTCAGAGCGCTCGCTTTCCCCAAGCCAATGTTAAAGCAGCGTCGGGCCTGGTTACCAGTTGGATGGGTGACCGTTTGTGCGTCTTGGCTACAGTTTAGTTCCCCAAATTCACCCAGCTGTAAATGGTACCTGCCCTCTTTAGGGTCAGGGAAGGTAAAGCAGCCAGGAAGAGGAGATGGGCACCACCCTCAATATGCTGGCCCCTAGAGAAGCTGAGGTCTCTGACACCTTGCTCCCCCTATGACCTCACAGATTATGGGACACCTTTACCTTTACACACAAAAAACCCTAAGCAAAGCTTGCTAACTAGTACAGATTAGCTATCTACATACATGTTCTGTCACTAATATTACGTACTTGTAACAATAATGCCAACACAGAAAATTAAGCCTTTTGTGTGTTTTGATATCATCATTACAAATCATGTTATTCACCAACTGTACAGACTAGCTTTCCCTATGTTTTGTCTATAGTTATTATGTACAACATTGCCGATAGAGAAAATTAAGCCTTTTTGTGCGTTTTGATGATACTGTTACAAATGATTGTTATTCGCTAAGCACAGATAAGCTTTCTGTATGTTTTGTGTCTACTATTACACACAACACTATACACATAATGCCAATACAGAAAATTCAGCCTTTTGTGTGTTTTGATAATACCGTCATGAAAGATTGTTATTCGCTAAGCACAGATAAGCTTTCTGTATGTTTTGTCTCTACTATTACACACAACACTATACACATAATGCCAATACAGAAAAATTCAGCCTTTTGTGTGTTTTGATAATACTGTTATGAATGATTGTTATTCACTAAGTACAAATAAGCTTCTTGTATGCTTTGTCACTCCTAAGTCCTATTAGGTATACATACAACACTATAATGCCAATTTTCAGAAAATTCAGCCTTTTGTGTGTCTTGATGTCATTGTGGCCAACCAACGGATTCAGTTCTATTTCCAGACCTAAGAATCATGCTAGGTGTAGGTGTGTGTGTACACACACACCAGACACACTCACTCTCTCACACTCCCCCCCCCCCCCCTCCCCACAAACACTGATCGATTTTTGAGGTCTAGACATGTATACATTATACACAGTGACCGACCGACTGTCTGACTGACTGAGTGACTGAGAGCCACAGAATCAAACAAACAAAGACACGGAAATGGGTGGGTGTACAGAGTGCAGAGGAGAGAGGGGTGAGAGGGGAGGGGGAGAGGGAAGAGAGGGGGGAGGGGTGAGAGGGGGGGAGGAGGTTTATTGACAGTGTATTGATTGGTTGTTGCCACATGACAGGAAACATCAGGGTAGGTGGCCATTTCCCCACCTCTTAGGGAAAAAAAAAAACTCTCTTTACCTCAGGCTTGCTTCTGTGAGCCAGCCCCCCCCCCCCCCCCCCCCCCCCCCCCCCTCCAACCCCCTTTCTGCCCTAATTTTTCTTCTGCTTTATTCCTCTCCTCTGTCTATATTAATGTAATAAGTCAATCATGGTGCTCGCTTGTTTTCCTTTATTTATTTATTTTTTTAATATTTTTTTTCATCTATTTTTTTCTTTTATATTGAGGATAATGGAATAAGCACTCATGTGCTTTTTTTTTTCCATCCAGTCCCCGTGTGAATGCAGTTGTGTAAATATTGTCATCTGTTCCCATCGGCACACAATGGCCTACTCTTACGAAAAGCGGAACAGGATTTAACATGTGCACAAGATGTTCTGCGAGCGTTCGCCACACAAGGCCTCTGTTTACAGTTTCATCAGAAAGACTTTACCTCTTTACCTCAGGCTTGCTTCTGTGCCCCCTCCCCTCCCTCTTTCTGCCCTAAATTTCTTCTGCTTTATCCCTCTCCTCCCGTCTATATTAATGTGATAAGTCAATCACGGGGTTTGTTTGTTTCCTTGTTTGTGTGTGTGTGTGTGTGTGTGTGGTGTGTGTGTGTGTGTGTTGTGTGTGTGTGTGTGTGCATGCGTGTGTGTGTGTGTGTGTGTGAGTGTGTGTGAAGTGTGTGTGTGTGTGAATGCTTTGAATGCAAGCGCTTTGATTTGTTTGCTTTAGATAATACAAAATTTTGCGCTGTACACATTCCTTTTTTTTTTTTAATTGTTATTATTGTTTGTGCTCTAATGCTGTGGTGCTGCTGTGATTGTAATGATATTTTATTTTTATTCAACTGAATTTCTATTTCAAATTTTAAATGATTTCTTGAAGTTCAAAAGCTGAAGGAACAGCTTTAAATTGTTAATAACAATTCCTATAATTGGTAGAAAAAACAAAAACAAAGGTAAATGTGTCCCATAACCTATGAGGTCATTGGGGAGCGAGGCATCAAAGACCTCAGCTTCTCTAGGAGCCAGCATGTTGAGGGCGGCCCCATCTCCTCTCCCTCGCTGCTTTACCTTCCCTGACCGTAAAGAGGGCAGGTACCCTTTTACAGCTGGGTGAACTGGGGCCTGTGCTGAAGCCAAGGCATGCAAACAGTCACAATTGGTATTGTAGCCATGCTCAATGCTGCTTAACCTTGACTGGTGGAAAGTGAGTGCTCTGACCACTGAGCTATCCTGTCCCCATTGCTATCATGCTTTATATGTGACACTCCACCACGAAATGAGTCGCTTAGCACCTGACCCACTTTTCCGCTAAGAGCCATAAAAGGCAGGTGGGGGTCAAGTTGTCGATTTTAAGATTTTAATTAATAAAATAATAAACAAACTACAGCCACTATTCTACCTTGTACGTTGTAGTGAAATATCAACTTCAAGGCATAATTTTGTTTCCTTTTGCCTTTAAGAGTGTTTTAAAAATTACCAAAGTCCTCATTCTGACTACCTTTTATGTTGCCCAACTTGTCAATTTCTCATTTTGTTATTTCCTGCATTCTATCATTTTAGGTTGTAATAACTTTTGATAGAGTTGTCCAATTTTCAATCTGTTTTTTGTAATGTAAAGCAATTTATTGCAGATTAATAACATGTCAATAACTAAAAATTCGACTTCTGGTGCAATGCGACTCCTTATGTGGTGGAGCATGACATATATCAGAAACCATTGGCACTGGACACTGACAGTAATCAACAAAATTCCATTAGATTATTAATAAAACTAGTTCAACATTTTTCTTCCATGCAAACAGAATTCACAGTACCTATCAGAGTATCACTATCACACAAGTAGGGCAGATGGAACAAAACTTTATCACTGACTACAAAATACGCCCTTGACGTGTCATGTTTTGATGCCACTGTTGCCAACGACAGAATCATTTCCATTTTCAGCCCCTTCCTGTATACTGAAGGTGTTACTGACTAATTGAGGAAAAAGTAGTGGAGGAAAACAAGTGCACGTAACCACTTACAACTTCTCAATCATTTTGAAAATGACATAAAAAATTCAATTAAAAAAAATAATGAATAAATTCTAGTGAATAATGTCGCTCAGTGGCAGCATTTTAGGCATTTCTGGGTAAGAACCATGCCTTTGAATTTCCCGCAGAGAAATCTGCTGTAACATAAAGTGGTATAAAAATAAGATCTATCTATCTATCCCTTAGTCCAGCGACCGTGGGGGCACCCATGAAGACTTGACAACCAGTTCCCTCCATTCCTTTCTCTTTTCTGCCAATTAAATTCTAAAAAAAAAACATAAACAGTAAACTACAATGTAACAAATATTATATAAATTCAGCAGCACAGGTACAGCTAAACTATACCTACTGTACAACACATCAGCCTTCTGTGTTTTGACAGCTGTGACTAACAACAGATTCCTTTCCATTTTCAGACCCCAGGATCTATTATTCTACATAATCTAGACTAGAGGTGTGTACACACACTGATCCATTTTTTGAGGTCTAGACATACTATACTTACATAATGACTGAATAGAGGGCCACTGGATCAAAGACACACAAATGGCTGGGTGAGCAGATGGGACAGGGTGGGGGGAGGGTGGCCAGGAGGGGGGGGGGGGAGGTGTTATTGACACGTGTATTGATTGGTTGTCGTCTGATGACAGGAAACATGTAGGTGGCCACTTGTTCATGAATCTCTTTGGGGGAAAAAATCTGTACATAATTATGTGTAATTTTTATTTATTATTTATTCTTTTATATTGAGGATAATGGAATAAACAACCATATGCTTTTTTACATCCAGTCCCCGTGTGTATGCAGTTTTGTAAATGTCATCTGTTCCCACCGGCACACGATGGCCTACTCTTACGAAAAGTGGAACAGGATTTAATGATGGATACATATGTTACATATATATATGCCTTCCCCTTCTGCCCTGCACATCCCTCCCTCATGGTTTACTACTTGTGCTCTGGACCTGACTAAGTAAATTTTTTTTTTACTGATGATGTATGAAACTTGCATAATGAATAAAATTCCATAAAATGATGGTGGCATTAATGAAC
Organism: Stramonita haemastoma; assembly: GCA_030674155.1. Taxonomy (NCBI): domain Eukaryota; kingdom Metazoa; phylum Mollusca; class Gastropoda; order Neogastropoda; family Muricidae; genus Stramonita; species Stramonita haemastoma. Next base: position 11,450,949 of record CM060350.1, read on the forward strand.
TCTGCATGCAAGAAAGTTAACATGTGGTTAAAACATACAAATCCCTGAAAGATATATAAACCTTTATTAGTAAGTCTACAATTTGATAATATTTAAATAAATTAATTCTGAAATTCATTATAGATCTACTGATCGATATATTGAACAAAGCTAAAACTACATCAAAATCATGTTACCCTTACACACACACACACACAGTCACACACGCTTTAAATGTGTGCATGTACCTACGAGTATACGAGCTGAGTGGATGAGCGCAAACCGTGTGTGTGTGTGTGCGTGTGTGCGTAGGTGTGTGTGTAGGTGTACGGGTGTGTGTGTGGGGGGGGGGGTGTATGTGCATATGTGTGTATGGCTTTTGAGTAGATTTAAAAAAAAAAAAAAAAAAATTTAAATTTTTTTTTTTTCTTTTCTTTTGGTTGTTGTTATAGTAGTTGCTTGTATTACTTATAGGCATAGTTTATTTTAAAGTTGTTGAAATCATGTTAGCAAATTAATGTTGGTGAAATGTTTGTTGTTGTTGTTTGATTTGTTTGTTTGCTTTTTCCCCTTTTTCTTTCTTTTGTTGGCTTTATTGTTTGCTAAGGATTTTCTGCTTTGTTTTTTGTTGGTTTTTTGTTTTGTTTTGGATTTGATTGTTGCTATTGTTTTGATTTTTTTTCTTTTTTTTTCTTTAGATAGATGGCTTGATGGAAAAAAGCAGATCGCTGCTTACTCAATGTACCATCTGGAAATTAAAATTTGATTGATTGATTGGTTGACGCTCACACACACACACCACACAAACACACACACACAAAGCCACAATACACCACACACAAAACACACACATAACGCACACAGATCATCTTGCGCACACGTTAAATCCTGTTCCGCTTTTCATAAGAGTAGGCCATTGTGTGCTGGTGGGAACAGATGACAAGATTTACAAAACTGCATACACATGGGGACTGAATGTAAAAAAGTGCACGAGAACTTATTTCATTATACTCGATATTTATAAAAGAATAAATTCAATAAATAAATAAATTTATAAATAAATAACACATGCACACACTCACATACACATACACACTAACACACACACACACAAACACACTAACTCTGTCCGGTATCACTTTATGTGGAAGGACGTAAAATTGAAGACTACTACACACACACTCACACTGTCCGGTATCACTTTATGTGGAAGGACGTAAAATTGAAGACTACTACACACTAACACACACACACACACACAGTCACACTGTCCGGTATCACTTTATGTGGAAGGACGTAAAATTGAAGACTACTACACACTAACACACACACACACACACACACAGTCACACTGTCCGGTATCACTTTATGTGGAAGGACGTAAAATTGAAGACTACTACACACTAACTCACACACACACACACACACACACACACACACACACAGTCACACTCACACCTGAGATTACTTGGAATGGCAACGAAAAGACGGGGAACTAGGGACAGGAGGTTGAACATGTATAAAAGGTCAGGTTACTACGAAGGGGGATTTATAAAGCAAAGGAGAAGGGGGAAAGATGGGGTTTCACTACTACACTAGTATCAGTTTGTCGTCCACAACTCTCACAGTTCTGGCGTCAGTTGTCTCCATGTCTGGGTCATGTATTGTGTCTAGGGATTGGGTGAACACCACCACTGGCATTGTTACCTGGCTTAATTCTACTTCTACTCATTCAAATGAATGTATTTCATAACCAAACCAAAAAGAACAACAAGTGACTGAACATTCCAAAGTAATCAAAGAATAGTTATTATCAGATATCTGGTTAACTGGAAAAGGGCATTAAATAAAAATTGAATTGTATTCTTTCCAACCAACCCAATCGTATTATTAACACTACTAGTAATTAATAGCAGCACTGACAACAGAGGCCACATTTTGTACATTTTATTAGAGCTGTGAGACTTAAAGCAAATACAACTTGTACACAAAAATACAAAAACAAGAATTAAAAAACAACTACATTTGTTTTCAACTAGACGTAGTACTGTAGTGCTACTCAGTAGTAATACTAGCAGTAGTATGATATTAACCTCTCCGACTAGAAGACTGAAGTGAAGAGCAATCTAAGTTGACAAAATTCGTTATTATCGCCAGAAAAACACTGCTGAAGTGGAATGGTCTAAAAGGACTGCAGTAAGCAGAAACTAAATGATAGGGAGCCTACCTCACAGATAGCCTAACTAGGCCAAGAGCGTCTGCTATCAACTGGAAGCCAGTCTCCTCCTACCCGGCTACCGGTTCCCTCTTACGCAAGTTAGAATTTGTGGAATGCAGATCAAAATACACACTGCATATTCGTAATCTGAAAGCACCTATCGAAAAGATTAATCGACTCCACAGTTCAATAACCTTGTCCCTCACCGAGCCAGTCACCCATTTACTTAGCCAACTGGTCTGACTCACTATCGTCATTTTCGTTAGATACGCCGAAAAAAAAACCTACAGATGCAAGCCGTTCGTCTGCATTCCGTAAACCTAGTTTATGATCGTAGGCATCCAGTTTGCCCAAAATTGACATTTTGATGAAGAAAAATAGATCGATACTCACCGGAGACGTTTACTGAACGCTAAACAGGCAACCAGTAGAGGGTAATCGCATTATAATTGCGATTTGCCGGATTGGTACCTCGTCCACCCTGTGGTGTAAAAAACACAATATCGATTCAATTGATGATTCAGGTTCCACAACCAGGCTAGTTTTTAGTAAAGCTAGAGTAGTTTCCCTTGCTCAATGTTTGACCCTTCCACATAAAAAATTATGTCCCCATACCAGAACGTACCCCGGATAATTTTTTACGTACACGTTTTCGTATGTTTGGCTTTTTCGGCTTTTACAGTCTCTTGTCTGTTACTTTATGAATGATTCCTTAAATATTACGATTGTCTTTTTTTGTTGTTGCAATGTTTGAAGGTGTATGTCTGCAAATCACCCTACGGGATAGCCTAATGGCAATTTGACGACCCGGGTTCGATTCCTGTTCGAGGGGATTTTTCCCCTGGGGTTAACATCAGTGTTGACTCCACTCTCCCCAAAAGTCCTTCGGATGAGACTATAAACCGAGGCCCCGTGTACGAACGTACGTACGAACACACAGGGACTGGATGTAAACGGCAAATAAGTGCTTATTCCATTATCCTCGATATAAAAAATAAATAAAATGAACAAATAAATGAATAAAAACATAAACAATGAATAAATAGATAAATAAATAAATTCCGCCCTGTAACTGAATAATTACTTGTACAAACTGAGCAACAGCCAAAATGATGAGAACTGGCAGTGGTAGTAGTAACAGCAGCAGCAGTAGTAGTCGTAGTCGTAAAAACAGCAGCAGCAGCAGCAGTGGTAGTAGTAGTGGTAATGGTTTATTTATTTATGTATTCATTCTTTTATGTCGAGGATAATGGATTAAGCACTCGTGCTTTTTTTATTTTTACATCCAGTCCCCGTTTGTATACAGTTTTATAAGTTTTGTCATCGTTCTCACCGGGTAAACTTGTCT
>CM060350.1:11454593-11464593 GCA_030674155.1 Stramonita haemastoma
AAATAATGATTGCTATAATTGGTAGAAAAAACAAAAACAAAGGTAAAGGTGTCCCATAACCTATGAGGTCATAGGGGAGCGAGGCATCAAAGACCTCAGCTTCTCTAGGGGCCAGCGTGTGTCTTTTTGAGGGCGGGTACCCATCTTCTCTCCCTCGCTGCTTTAGTTACCTTTCCAAACTCTAAAGAGGGCAGGTACCCATTTACAGCTGGGTGAACTGGACTGAAGCCAAGGTGTGCAAACGGTCAACCAACCAATTGGTAACCACACTCAATGCTGCTTAACCTTGGCTGGTGGAAAGTGAGTGCTCTGACCACTGAGGTATCCCATTGCCATTACTATTATGTTTTTTTATATATCAGAAACCATTGGCACTGCACACTAACAGTAATCAACAAAATTCCATTAGGTTATTATTATTAATAAAACTTCAACATTTTTCTTCCATGCAAACAGAATTCACAGTACCTATCAGAGTATCACTATGACAAGTAAGACAGATGGAACAGAACTTTATCACTGACTACAAAATACGCCCTTGACGTGTCATGTTTTGATGCCACTGTTGCCAACGACAGAATCACTTGCATTCTCAGACCCCTCCCTCCCTCCCTGTGGCTATACTGAAGGTGTGTGAACACTACACACACACTGACAGACACAGAGGGGAAAACTCAACATGATCCTTCACTGTCTAACCGTCTAAAACTCTACAGTCACTCAATAGTCAGCAGCACACTTTTTCAGCACAACTTACTGTGACAGGATAAAGGAAAGCATCTATCACAGTATCAGCCTTTTGTGTGTTTTGATGCTGGTGAACAACAGTATCGCTTCCATTTTCAGACCCCAGCATGCTAGAAATAGAATCATGTATACATAATACATATTATGTATCTATATACAGTATACACTGTTCCATTTTTAGGTTTACTAGACATAGTACAGAACATCTTGCGCACACATTAAATCCTGTTCTGCTTTTCGTAAGAGTAGGCCATTGTGTGCTGATGGGAACAGATTCATGACAATATTTACATAACTGCATACACACAGGGACTGGATGTAAAAAAAACACATGAGTGCTTATTCCCTTATCCTCGATATAAAAGAATAAATAAATAAATTATTAAATAGTACACTGACTGACTGAGGAACAGGTGGATCGGTGGTCTAGAGGTAACGCCCCTGCCTAGAAAGCGAAAAATCCGGGTCATAAGTGTGCGATGGTACATATCCCGTTTGGGCCAAAAGCTCTTCCCCCATCCACTAGACCGTGAGTGGTGGTCTGGGTGCTAGTCTTTCAGTTGAGACGATAAACCGAGGTCCTGTGTGTTACAAACATTATTTAGCGCATGTTAAAGAACCCACGGCAACAAGAGGGTTGTCCCTGGCAAAATTCTGTAGAAAAAAAGCCACTCTGATAGGGAAACAAATACACTTGCAGACAAGAAAAAGAAGGAAAAAAAAACATAATGGGTGGCACTGCACTTGTGGCGACACGCTCTCCCCAAGGAGAGAGAGCAGCCCACAGAGAAATCTGCTGTGACATAAAGTGGTATAAAATAAGATCTATCTATCTATCTATCCCTTAGCCTGGTGACCGTGGGGGCACCCATGAAGACTTGACAACCAGTTCCCTCCATTCCTTTCTCTTTTCTGCCAATTAAATTCTAAAAAAAAACATAAACAGTAAACTACAATGTAACAAATATTATATGAATTCAGCAGCACAGGTACAGCTAAACTATACCTACTATACAACACATCAGCCTTCTGTGTTTTGACAGCTGTGACTAACACAACAGATTCCTTTCCATTTTCAGACCCCAGGATCTATTATTCTACATAATCTAGACTAGAGGTGTGTACACACACTGATCCGTTTTTTGAGGTCTAGACATACTATACTTACATAATGACTGAATAGAGGGCCACTGGATCAAAGGCACACAAATGGCTGGGTGAGCAGATGGGACAGGGTGGGGGGGGGGGGGTTATTGACACATGCATTGATTGGTTGTCGTCTGATGACAGGAAACGTGGTAGGTTGCCACTTGTTCATGAATCTCTGTGGGGAAAAAATCTGTTCATGTAATGATGATGTATTGTTGTTGTTATGTATGCCCTCCCCTTCTTCTGCCCTACACATCTCTTGATAATAATAATAATACATGGAATATATATATAGCGCTAAATCTTGTAATGCAAACAAATCAAAGCGCTTGCATTCAAATCACATGCACGCAACCATTCTCAGATGAATTAACAAATTATATATAATTACACAAACACACACACACCCCTACACACACACACACACACACAATAACGCACAGTGATGGAGATGGAAGAGACTGAATGAAAATAGCCTGGACATAATTATGCGAGGTGTGATGATGGAGGAAGATCCTATGTAGGAAATAAGATAAGTAGTGTGTCTTTAGTTTAGATCGGATTTGAAAGTGTCAAACAAAGGGATTTGGCGAATGGACAGAGGGAGGTCATTCCAGATAGATGGACCAGAAATAGTGAAAGAATGATGGCCGACACGCCTTCCACAACTTCCTCATGGTTTACTACTTGTGCTCTGGATCTGACTCTAAGTAATTTTATTTTTTTTTTACTGATGATGTATGACATTTGCATAATGAATAAAATTCCATAAAATGATGGTATTAATTAATGAACTCTGCATGCATGGAAGTTAACACAGGGTTAAAACGTACAAATCCCTCAAAGATCTAGATATCAACCTAGATAAGTAACTTAAGTAAGTCTACAATATGATAATAAGTAAATAAATTCTGAGATTCATTATCTATTGATGTATTGTACAATGCTAAAACCCATGTTACCCTTATACACACACACACACAAAGTGACACACACACACATGTGCACACTCACAAACACACACACAGTGACACACACACACACACAAAACACACACACCAAACACACACACATGCACACACACACAAAGCCACAATACACCAACACACAAACACACACATAATGCACACAGATCATCTTGCGCACACGTTAAATCCTGTTCCGCTTTTCATAAGAGTAGGCCATTGTGTGCTGGTGGGAACAGATGACAAGATTTACAAAACTGCATACACATGGGGACTGAATGTAAAAAAGTGCACGAGAACTTATTTCATTATCCTCGATATTTATAAAAGAATAAATTCAATAAATAAATAAATTTATAAATTATAAATAACACATGCACACACTCACATACCACACACTCACACTAACACACACTAACACACTAACTCTGTCCGGTATCACTTTATGTGGAAGGACGTAAAATTGAAGACTACTACACACTAACTCACACACACACACACACAGTCACACTGTCCGGTATCACGTTATGTGGAAGGACGTAAAATTGAAGACTACTACACACTAACACACACACACACACTATAACCACACACACACACCCCCTGAGATTACTTGGAATGGCAACGAAAGGATGGAAAACTAGGGACAGGAGGTTGAACATGTATATCAGATCAGGTTACGACTAGGAGGGATAAAGCAAAGGAGAAGGGGGAAAGATGGGGTTTCACTACTACACTAGTATCAGTTTGTCGTCCACAACTCTCACAGTTCTGGCGTCAGTTGTCTCCATGTCTGGGTCATGTATTGTGTCTAGGGATTGGGTGAACACTACCATTGGCATTGTTACCTGGCTTAATTCTACTTCTACTCATTCAAATTAATGTATTTCATAACCAAACCAAAAAGAACAACAAGTGACTGAACATTCCAAAGTAATCAAAGAATAGTTATTATCAGATATCTGATTAACTGAAAAAAAGTCATTAAATTGTATCCTTTCCAACCAACCCAATCATATTATTTAAAAAAAACACCTAACAGTAATACTCAATAGCACCACTAAAAACACAGGCCATATTTTGTATTTTTATAAATATAAAGTACAAACTACTACTTGTACACAAAAACAAGAATTAAAAAAAACTACATTTGTTTATCAACTACAAGTAGTAGTGTAGCAGTACTCAGTAGACTGAGTAGTACTACTAGCAGTGGTCTAATCTTACTACTAGTACTACAGTACTACTACTAGCAGTAACTAGTCTAATCTTACCCTCTCCACTAGAAGACTGAAGTTGTGAAGAGCAATGTGTTGACAAAATTCGTTATTATCGCCAGAAAAACACTGCTGAAGTGGAATGGTTTTAAAGAGCTGCAGTAAGCAGAAACTAACTGATAGACCAGCCTACCTCACAGATAGCCTAACTAGGCCAAGAGCGTCTGCTATCAACAGTAGCCAGTCTCCTCCTACCCGGCTACCGGTTCCCTCTTACGCAAGTTAGAATTTGTGGAATGCAGATCAAAATACACGCTGCATATTCGTAATCTGAAAGCACATATCAAACAGATTAATCGACTCCACAGTTCAATAACCTTTTCCCTCACCGAGCCAGTCACCCATTTACTTAGCCAACTGGTCTGACTCACTATCGTCATTTTCGTTAGATACGCCGAAAAAAAAAACCTACAGATGCAAGCCGTTCGTCTGCATTCCGTAAACCTAGTTTATGATCGTAGGCGTCCAGTTTGCCCAAAATTGACATTTTGATGAAGAAAAATAGATCGATACTCACCGGAGACGTTTACTGAACGCTAAACAGGCAACCAGTAGAGGGTAATCGCATTATAATTGCGATTTGCCGGATTGGAACCTCGTCCACCCTGTGGTGTAAAAAACACAATATCGATTCAATTGATGATTCAGGTTCCACAACCAGGCTAGTTTTTAGTAAAGCTAGAGTAGTTTCCCTTGCTCAATGTTTGACCCTTCCACATAAAAAATTATGTCCCCATACCAGAACGTACCCCGGATAATTTTTTACGTACACGTTTTCGTATGTTTGGCTTTTTTCGGCTTTTACAGTCTTTTGTCTGTTACTTTATGAATGATTCCTTAAATATTACGATTGTCTTTTTTTGTTGTTGCAATGTTTGAAGGTGTATGTCTCCAAATCACCCTACGGGATAGCCTAATGGCAATTTGACGACCCGGGTTCGATTCCTGTTCGTGGGGATTTTTCCCCTGGGGTTAACATCAGTGTTGACTCCACTCTCCCCAAAAGTCCTTCGGATGAGACTATAAACCGAGGCCCCGTGTACGAACGTACGTACGAACACACAGGGACTGGATGTAAACGGCAAATAAGTGCTTATTCCATTATCCTCGATATAAAAGAATAAATAAAATGAACAAATAAATGAATAAAAACATAAACAATGAATAAATAGATAAATAAATTCCACCCTGTAACTGAATAATTACTTGTACAAACTCAGCAACAGCCGCAATGAGAGAACTGGCAGTGGTGGTAGTAACAGCAGCAGCAGCGGTAGTAGTAGTGGTAATGGTTTATTTATTTATGTATTTTCTTTTTATATCGAGGATAATGGATTAAGCACTCGTGTGTTGTTTTTTACATCCAGTCCCCGTTTGTATACAGTTTTATAAATGTTGTCCTCTGTTCTCACCGGGGTAAACTTGTCTGTGGGAGTTATCAAAGAAGCTGGGGGGGGGGGGGGGGGGGGGGGGGGTAGAGGAGCTGAAATATTTTTCTTTTTTCTTTTGTTTGGTTTTTCTTTTCCCCCATTTTGTTTGGGCTTTATTTTCATTATTATTTCCAGTTACTATGTATGCACTGCATGAATGTATAAATCTTATGTACATCTACTCAGTTTTCCATAAAATGTTCATGTTGGCCATTAATATTTTTTGATTATTAGCCTACCTATAATGCAGTGATTTATGAGGCTAAAGTTGAACGAACACACACTGTGACACAGTAATAGGAGGTGATAAGAGATATCAAAAACTCTTGTCTGACTGTATGTCGTATTCTCTGTCTGTCTGTCTTTCTTAAATCTGGGACATACGTTTATGTAATTTGTTATCGGTAGTACTTCCCAAAAATGAGGATATTGGGGGGTTTATTTTGTTTTTTTCCTTCTATTACCAAAATATTATGATCTATAGGCTACGACTAATTCTGTTTACAGATGGTGAATAATCTTTTCAGTTGCTAACTTATGTTTATTTACTATATACTTATTATCGGTTTTTCTGTTTTTGTTTTTTTCTATATAATCATTTGATTATTTCTAATTTTTAGTTCTCTGTGTTTGCGCTTTTGTTATTCTATTATTATCTTCTGTGCTTACATCTTGTCTTCTGTTTATCAGTGTCCTTGTTGTCTTGTTGTTATTTGGTTTAGCCTATTATTATTGTTGGTTAAAGGGGGTTTTATTTGATGTAATCCCAGATTATGGCAGGGACTGGGTGTAAAAAAACCACGCTTGTCCTCAAAATAATTTGCCTGGCCTTGCCCCTCTCTCTCTTTAAACCGAGGCCCCGTGTGCGAACGCACGCAGAACATCTTGCGCACACGTTAAATCCTGTTCCGCTTTTCGTAAGAGTAGGCCATCGTGTGCCGGTGGGAACAGATGACATTTACAAAACTGCATACACACGGGGACTGGATGTAAAAAAGCACAAGAGTGCTTATCCCATTATCCTCTATATAAAAGAATAAATCAAATCAAATCAAATCAAATCAAATCTCTCTCTCTCTCCTGTAAACCAGAAAATGCAATGATGACCATTTATTATCCGTAGCCAGTCTCATCTGGGTAAACAAAGTACACATCGACACCGGCTTGGACAATCTGCCAGCTGTGTGACGGGAGTAGGCTGACCATTCGGTAGTAAAACTGCCGTTATGCCTCTCGTGTATGTTTGCCGACTTTGTCCATAATTTCGTCCCATCTGGTTTATAATCCCAGCCCAGCCCAGGATGCGGCTAGGCTACTTGAATGGTGGGCAAAAGCGGTCGCATACGCAAAATCTCACTTTTTTCCCCTTGCTCGCACGTTAAATCCTGTTTCGCTTTTCGTAAGAGTAGGCCATTGTGTGCCGATGGGAACAGATGACAAGATTTACACAACTGTATACACACGGGGACTGGATGTTTTAAACAGTACACGAGTGCTTATTCCATTATCCTCGATATAAAAGAATAAAAGTAAAAAATAAGTAAACTTTTGGTGAATCTCAGAAGAACGACAACATAAGCCTAAGTAGGCCCATTTTTAAAATCGCAGTCCAGCCAAGCATTGCACATGATAGTACAGAGAGGTAAGGAAAAGACAGGTTAGGGAAAGAGTGGAACGACAATTCTCAACAATTCAATAACTGGGCAACAGAAGACTCAGGGGAAGACAGTAGCTGGCTGGTCATTCTTCACTCAGCATTCGGTACAGATGAAGACCCGAAGACTCTTAACCATACTTATTTAAAAGTACAAAGTTGTATTTGGACACATGTCTTCTGCAGTCAGAACAAGTAGAGCCATCACTGACAACAGAGGAATTGCTATTTAAGCAAAACACCTTAAGAGTCAAGCTCCACTAACAATAGTTCCATTACAAAGCCTGTTTTAAATACATTTTAGTTTTTCCGACTTCTGACTGAACGACAGGCAGTGGGAGCTACATTCAATATTTCTACCCATAAAAAAACCCTCTTGCGTTTTAACAAAATCAATAAAACTTTAACATACAAATGGTTATGAAAAAAAATTAAATGTCTATTTTTTTCCAGGATAGATCTCTTCTGAACTTCCGCCATATATAAACAGCTATTTACATACCGAAATAGAACTGTCTTTGGCTCCTCCCTTCTAGGACAGTCGCGAAGAACGTCTCGGGGCTGGGACTGGAGGAGCAACACGCATGCCCACAGGTTCAATGTCACTGACTGACTCCGACTTTCTGGTAGCACACACGAGTTCATCGTCACTGTCCTACTCGCTATCGGATTCAGCCGAAGATGGAGTAGGCTGGTGCGGCGGCTGGTCTGGTCTGGTCTTCCTGCTCGTGGTAGGGGCCATCGGCAGATCTTCGTCGCTGAGAAGGTAGGTCTGGTCTGCTACTCTTCGTGTGGAGTTCTTGCTGGCAGGCATCATGCGTTCCCTGGACTTCTTGCAGGCAGGCGTCATGCGTTCCCTGGACTTCTTGCAGGCAGGCGTCATGCGTTCCCTGGACTTCTTGCAGGCAGGCGTCATGCGTTCCCTGGTATGATTTTTCCGTCACCCACAATTCCACCTTCCCTATCCTGCTTCGCAGCGCCACTTGTGATGGTACCGAGAGGTAAGGAATAGACAAGTTAGGGAGAGAGTGGAACGACAATTCTCAAGCAACAATTCAATAACCGAGCAATAGAATACTCGAGAAGATGGTAGCTGGTTGGTCATTCTTTCCTCAGCATTTGGGTATAGGTGAAGACCGAGGTTTGAAGACTGTTTGAAAACAAAATCTCGTAATTTAACGATAGCTATTTAAAAGCACAGTGTCTCACAATTTACAGGTGAGTCCGAAAATATAATACTACGCAGCGATAAGATAGCATGGAATATTATCTGATCAAGTCTCCTGTCGCGCAAAGTCTAGCACACTACATCTAGCATACAAACAATGTTATTTACAAAATCTCTTACTCACTCACACACGCAGACGCACACAACACACACACACACACACACACACACACACACACACACACACACACACAATGCATACACACATGGGAGATAATGCCTGTCGTGCCGTCTCACACGCTAGATCTACCGCACCTGGTATTAGATCTACCGCACCTGGCTACATAATATATATATACACCCACCTGGTATTAGATGTACTGCACCTGGCTACATATATATGTAGCCAGGTGCGGTAGATCTAATACCAGGTGCGGTAGATCTAGCCTGTGAGACAGCGCGACAGGGATTATCTCCCATGTGTGTATGCATATATGTGTGTGTGTGTGTGGTGTGTGTGTGTGTGTGTGTGTGTGTGTGTGTGTGTGTGTGTGTAAAATTTTATATATATATATATATATATATATATATATATATATATATATATATATATATATATATATATATATATATATATATATATATATAATCATAAATAATTGAAATCATACATCTTAAAGCAGTCTGGGGGTAGAAAAGAATGCATTTGAGTAATGCTTTCAATTTTGATAAACTGCTACATGTGATTTAAACAATATTGTTTTTGAAATTTATCGTACCAATAGCGATGAATGATGATGATGATGATGATGATTAGCCCATTAAAAAAAAATCAAAAACTATTAGTGGTGTAATGTACCATACTGTTTTATGTAGGGGTATGTAACGATAATAAAAACTAACATTTATTTCCACGACAAGAAGAATAAACAAGGTAGATACAAAAAGACAAAAACAAACAAACAAACAAACAAACAAACAAAAACCAGTTGGTAAAGGTTAAGGTGTTCCAAAACCTACGCAGTCGTTGGGGAGTGAGATGTCAGAGACCTCAGCTTTTCTAGGGGCCAGCATCTTAAGGGTGGTGCCTTTCTCCTCTCCCTCGCTGCTTTACCTTCGCTGACCCTAAAGAGGGCAAGTACCCATTGACAGCTGGGTGAACTGGGGGACTGTACTGAAACCAAAGTGCCCAAACGGTCACCCATCCACTTGGCAACCACGCCGATACTGCTAAAACACACGGAGACTTGATGTTAAAAAAGAAAAAAAAAGCACATGAGTACTTATTCCATTATCCTCGATATAAATAAATAAATAAATAGACCTTAGCTTGGGGAAAGCGAGTGCTCTGACCACTGAGCTATACCATCCCCAACAACAACAAACAAACAACAAAAACCAATAAGAAACACACGAAAAAAACACCAAAAAAACTTGTACATAAGCTAATGATTTCGTTTTTCTTAAATCTTTTCTTTTGTTTCGCTTTTTCTTTTCAAGGGTTTTGTTTGTTCTTCCTTTATTTTTGTGCATATGTTTTTTGTTGTTGTTGTTTTTTGTTTGTTTGTTTATTTTTTTTGGGGGGGAGGGAATCACACATGACCTGTTGT
>CM060350.1:11492038-11507038 GCA_030674155.1 Stramonita haemastoma
TGGGATGGCAGAGGATGGAAGTTATGTACAGATTTTTTTCTTTTATCTCTTGACATTTGCTTAAATGCACACACACACACACACACACACACACACACACACACACACACACACACACACACAACACACACACACACACGTATGATGATGATGTGTGTGCGCGCGTGCGCGGGCACAAGCGTGTGTGCGTGTGTGTGTGTGTGTGTGTGTGTGTGTGTGTGTGTGTGTGTGTGTGTGTGGTGTGTGTGTGTGTGTGTGTCTGTCTGTCTGTCTGTCTGTCTGTCTGTCTGCGTGCGTCTGTCTCTGTATCTGTGTGTCTGTGTGCACGCGCGCACTTGTGTGCACTTGCACATGACAAAGTCATTAAAATCCTGACCCTTTTTCTTTTTGTTCCCGTCAGATTGTTCTTAAACCACTAAACCACCTTGGCTTGTCAACAGGGAATGCTGCAACCCTAACTCTTCTTTTCCCCCTCACAACTGTGCAAGAGACATCCCCCCCCCCCCCCTTTTTTTCTCTTTTTTCTTTTTACCTTAGGGCTGTGCTTAAAACGGTTTTTTTAATGCCCAGGGGTTAAAATGAGGAGGTGGTAACTGGTAGAAATGACACCGCCTGTTAAAAATAAATCTTTCACCACGAAAGGACGTTGTAGGGGTCATTATGGGGTAAGGGAAAGGGGGGGGAGAGAGGGGAGGGGAAGTGAGAGGGGGGGTGAGAGGGGGAGAGAGAGAGAGAGAGAGAGACAGAGACAGAGACAGAGAGACAGAGACAGACAGACAGACACAGACAGACAGACAGACAGAAAGACAGACAAATAAACAGAGACAGAGAGAGACAGAACAGAGAGAGAGGGAGAGAGAGGTTCAGTAATAAATACATGAAGCGTGTGGGAGTGAAAACTTTGTCGGCTATATTTGGTTTTGTTGACTAAAGAAAACAACCCAAATACCCCCCCCCCCCTCCAACGCCTGCTACGAAAAAATCCCCCAACAGCAGTACACCCCCCTCCGCCGAAAAAAAAACAAGCAACAAGAAACGCAGAAAGTGCAGTTTTTATGAATAATCACGTGGGCGAGTTCTTCAAGACCACGGTTGGGGTTCGCCAGGGCTGCCTTCTCTCACCTGTACTCTTCAACCTCTTCCTCGAAAACATCATGACAGAGACACTGCAAAACCACCACACTTCCATCTCCATTGGTGGAAGACCCCTTTGCAACCTCAGATTTGCAGATGACATTGACCTCATGGGCAGCAGCAAACAAGAACTGCAAATCCTCACAGACAATTTAACAGATCGAGCGAGCGCATACGGCATGGAGGTCAGTACAGAGAAATCAAAGATCATGGTCAACAGCGCGAGTAATGACATCACGGAAATAAAGATGAATGGAGAAACACTAGAAGAGGTGAGCCAATTCAAATACTTAGGCTCCATCCTAACAAAAGATGGCACATCAAACAATGAAGTGAAAGCTCGCATTGCAACAGCAACATCTGCTCTAGTCAGACTCGAGAAGATCATCAGAAGCAACAACATCAGCTTCTGCACCAAATACCACCTTTACAAATCCCTCGTGATATCTATCCTCCTATATGGCTGTGAATCATGGACTCTGACAGCAGAGTTAGAGAGGAGAATCCAAGCATTCGAGAACAAGTGCCACAGAAGACTCCTCAAAATATCATACAAAGAACACAAGACCAATAACTATGTGAAAGAAGAAATCAAAAAGCGTGTGGGCCCCCAAGAGCCTTTGCTCTCCACCATAAAGAGGAGAAAGCTGATGTGGTTTGGTCACACCACAAGACACAACACCCTAGCAAAAACCATCCTGCAAGGAACAGTCGAGGGCAAGAGAAGAAGAGGCCGCCAAAAGAAATCATGGGTTGACAACATCAAAGACTGGACCGCCCAACCCCTGCAACACCTCCTACTAGCCACACAGGATCGTGAAGCATGGAAAAAGATCTCTGTTGCGTCTTCTCTCATGTCCCCCCTACGTCCTTTGGGACATGGGACTGAGTGAGTGAGTGAACAAGAAACAAGCACACACCCAATAAAATCTAAAACAAAAACAAAATCAAATTAAAAGAAAAAAACACCTTGGGTCTTTGACATAGACTAACTACAAAACTAAACATACCTGAGCAACATAGCTGTAGATTTTGATTGCAGAAGTAATTTTTGTGTTTTTTCTTTTCTTTCTTTCTTTCTTTCTTCTTTCTTTCTTTCTTTCTTTCTTTCTTTCTTTCTTTTCTTTCTTTCTTTCTTTCCCCTTTCCCTTTCTTTCTGCCTTCATTTCTTCGTTTTTTGTTTTATATCTTTGTTTTTTCTGTCTTCTTCCCTTTCTTAAATGTTATTCTTTCTTTCTTTCTTTTTTTCTTTCTTTACTTCTTTCCTTCTTTCTGACTTCATTTTTTCCTTTTCTCTTTACATCTTCTGTTATATTTTTTGGTCTTTTTTTTCTTCATTCTTCCATTCAATCTTTTTTCTTTTGTTTGTTTCTTTCTTTCTGTCATTCATTCATTCGGTTTTTTTTTTTGTTTTCTTTCTTTCTTTCGTTCTTTCTTTTCTTTTTATTCTTTCTTTTTGTCTTTCTTTCTTTCTTTCTTTCTTTTTTTCTGTCTGTCTGTCTGTCTGTCTTTCTTTCTTTCTTTCTTTTTTCTGTCTGTCTGTCTGTCTGTCTGTCTGTCTGTCTGTCTGTCTGTGTGTTTTCTTTCTTTCTTTTTTCTGTCTGTCTGTCTTTCTTTCTTTCGTTTGCGGGCATGGTCTTAAAAAGTTCGGTGCTTTTGCATTAATTAACCCTTAATAATATTTTTTTAAAAGTTCGAGTTTCCTCCCCCCCCCTCTCTCTCTCTTTTCTACACACACACACACACCCCACACAACACACACACACACACACACACACACACACACACACACACGCACGCACACACGCACGCACGCACGCACGCACGCACACACCTGTCAGATATTAATAGAATTCAACCATGGGTTAGCTTAAAAAGTACAGGTGTTCCCATAACCTATGCGGTCGTTAGGGAGAAAGACATCAAAGACCTCAGCTTCTCTAGGGGCCAGCATAGTGAGGGCGACGCCCATCTCCTCTCCCTCGCTGCTTTACCTTCCCTGACCCTAAAAGAGGGCAGGTTACCCATGGACAGCTGGGTGAACTGGAGGACTGACTGTACTGAAACCAAAGAACGCACGAACGGTCACCCATCCACTTTTGGTAACCACCCTCAATACTGTTTAACCTCAGCTTAAGGAAAGCGAGTGCTATGACCACTGAGCTATCAAGTCCCCAAACGATGGCTTAATGAGTTATTGATACCAGTGACAATAAATTTGGACTTGGAAAAAAATAAATCTTCAGACTGCGAAGAGAAAGAACAGGTTCATTAGCAATTCAAATCTGAGGTAGACAGGTTGAAATGACACGCATGTATAGGATTAAAAAAAAAATGAGCCTGCGCGCGTCCATTCATTCATTTATATCATGGAATTGCATCATTATTATGTCATTGTTGTTTCTCTGTTATTGTATGTAATGACTCAACGGTCAGTGATGCAAGGGTTAATTTTTTAAATTTTTTTTTTTACATTTTGTAGCCGTGTATAGAGCGCGAAAAGCAGACTGGACTTAGTCACACAGATACAGACAGACAGACAGACACACGCACGCACGCACGCACACAGACAGACAGACACACACACACGCACGCACAGATACACACACACACACACACCACACACACACACACACACACACGCATACACACACGCACGCACGCACGCACGCGCGCGCGCGCGCGCGCTCGCAAAAAGATAGATAGATAGATAGATAGATAGATAGATAGATAGATACATACATACATACATACATACATACATACATACATACATACATACATACATACATAAATAGGTAGGTAGATAGATGGATAGATAGATAGATAGATAGATAGATAGATAGATAGATAGATAGATAGATAGATAGATAGATAGATAGATAGACAGACAGACAGACAGACAGACAGATAGATAGATAGATAGATAGATAGATAGATAGATAGATAGATAGATAGATAGATAGATAGATAGATAGATAGATAGATAGATAGATAGATAGATAGAGCGACAGAGACACAGACAGACAGACACACAGACAGACACACAGACAGACAGTCAGACACACAGACACACAAAGATTAATAGTCTTATTTCCAGGAACAGTGTTTTTATTTTAAAAAAATTTTTTTTTATCTTTATACAACCGACCTTCGGAACTATGGAAGACAAAATAAGAAATACAGGATCTGAAAAAAAACACAAAAAACCCAACTGAAAGCACTATAAGTGGACATCATGTATGTAGCACACATGTGCTCATTCTTTTTCTTCTTCATCGAACGCTCAGACAAACAACTATTGTTGTCTGTCATATGAGAGGAACATGTGTTTTTTTTTGTGTTTTTTTTAAATTATTTTATTTTATTATTTTTATTTTTATTCTTTTATATCGAGGATAATGGGATAAGCACTCTTGTGCTTTTTTTTTTTTTTTACATTCAATCCAGTGTGTATGCAGTTTTGTCAATGTCATCTGTTCCCACGGGCACACGATGGCTTACTCTTACGAAAAGAGGAACAGGATTTCACGTGTGCGCAAGATGTCCTGCGTGCGTTCACACACGGGGCCTAAGGACTTTTGGGGAGAGTGGAGTCAGCGCTGATGTTAACTCCAGGAGAAAAAAATCTTCTCGAACGGGAATCGAACCTGGGTCGTCAAATTGCTAGCGCAATGTTCTGACCACTAGGCTATCCCGTCCCCCTGTGCTGCTGTTAAGCACCTGACAAGTCAGGCCCACAGTACATCCGAATTCGGCGTGGGAAAGAACAGGCATCTTTTAAGTCTTTCTTGATTTTAAAAAAAAAAGAAAAGAAAAAAGAAAGAAAAGTTTGAGAATGGACCAAAGAGGCAGACTATAGGCAAGAAGGAGGAGGGGACAGGAAGAAAAAAAGGAACAAGGCAAAAATAAAGAGAGTGATAGAAAAGAGGGAATTTCCTAGCACAGAATTTCCAGAAGGTGGGGGTGTGGTGTTTATACTGACAGCCCCCCCCCCCCTCCCCCATCCCAACAGGGGAGTGCTCAGTTTCCAGATTATTATAAGAAACAGAAGTGTCAGAATCGGATTAGCACGCTAAACACTCGCCCCCCCCCCCCCCCCCCCCACCACCCCCGGTAAAAAAAAAAAAGTCTCAAATAACGAACTCTGGTCATTAAGGGCAAAAAAAACAGTTTGAATATTTTTGTCTGAGGAAAAACTCCGAAACAATAAATCTACATTCTGAAAAAAAAAGTGTCTTCCCTAGAAAAAAAAAACCAAAACGAAAAAGAAAAAAAAAATAGAGACAGAGAGACAAAAGACAGACAGACACACAGATAGACAGACAGACAGTGAGAGAGAGAGAGGCAGAGAGAGAGAGAGAGAGAGAGAGAGAGAGAGAGAGAGAAGACAGAGACAGAGACAGAGACAGAGACAGAGAGACGAGACAGAGACAGAGAGACAGAGAGAGAGAGACAGAGAGAGAGAGACAGAGAGAGAGAGACAGAGAGAGAGACAGAGAGAGAGACAGAGAGAGAGACAGAGAGAGAGAGATTGATTAATTGATTGATTGACTGATTGATTTCTTCTTATATATCGAGGATAATGGAATAAGCACTCTTGTGCTTTTTTTACATCCAGTCCCCGTGTGTATGCAGTTTTGCAATGTCATCTGTTCCACTGGTACACGATGGCCTACTTTTACGAAAAGCGGAACAGGATTTAACGTGTGCGCAAGGTGTTCTGCGTGCGTTCGCACGAGAGAGAGAGAGAGAGAGAGAGAGAGAGAGAGAGAGAGAGAGAGAGAGAGAGAGAGAGAGAGAGAGAGAGAGAGAAGAGAGAGAGAGAGAGAGAGAGAGAGAGACAGACAGACAGACAGACAGACAGACAGACAGACAGACAGACAGACAGACAGACAGACAGACAGACAGACAGACAGACAGACAGCAGAGACACACAGAGAGAGAGGAGATGCAAAAAACAATTGTAAATCATGCTGCCATGTACAGGAAGTGCATGACATCAAGATCATGATTACAGTTTTTGCTCATTAAATCAGACAACGGTTAAAGAGCCAGAGGAAAATGGGTTTTTCAAACGTTTTTTTTTTTGATTGTTTGTTTTTAATATTTTCTTCTTTTATTCGAGGATAATGGAATAAACACTCATGTGCTTTCTTTTTTTTTTACAGTCAGTCCCCGTGTGTATGCAGTTTTGTAAGTTTTGTCATCTGTTCCCAACAGCACACAATGGCCTACTCTTACGAAAAGCGGAACAGGATTTAACATGTGCGGAAGATGTTCTGCGTGCGTACGCACACGGGGCCTCGGTTTACAGTCTCATCCGAAGGACTTTCGGAGAGAGTGGAGTCAGCACTGATGTTAACTCCAGGGTAAAAATCCCCTCGAATGTGAATTGAAGGCAGGTCGTCAAATTGCCAATGCAATGTTCTGACCACTAGCAATAATTGATAAACGATCCTATTTTCAGGTCACACAAATACCTGTGTGTTTTCAGAGATCTTATTTCCAGTCCACACACAAAAAGAAACACCTGTGTGTTTTTCAGGGCTCTTAATTTCCCTCCACACAAAAATACCTGTGTGTTTTCAGGGCTCTTAATTTCCTCCACACAAAAATACCTGTGTGTTTTTCAGGGCTCTTAATTTCCCTCCACACAAAATACCTGTGTATTTTTCAGGGCTCTTAATTTCCCTCCACACAAAAATACCTGTGTGTTTTTCAGGGCTCTTAATTTCCCTCCACACAAAAATACCTGTGTGTTTTTCAGGGCTCTTAATTTCCCTCCACACAGAATGCCTGTGTGTTTTTATTTATTTATCTATTTATTTATTCTATTCTTTTATATTTGAGGATAACGGAGTAAGCACTCGTGTGCTTCTTTTACATCCAGTCCTCGTGTGTTTGCAGTTTTGGAAATTTTGTCATCTTATTTTCAGTCCACAAAAAAACTACCTGTGTGTGTATGTTTTCAGGGATGCTGACGCCATCCCAGCAACAGGTAGACCAACTCTCTTCCTCCCCCCACCTGGACGGTCAAGGAGCCTCCATCGCCATGTCCTTCTCCTCGGGAGGGAGCGCCACCTCCACCTCCACGGGTGACTACCTGGCCTCCCTCACCGCCGAGAAGATGGCCGCCATGACCCCAGAAGAGCGCCTGCACGTGCAGCGGTTGATGGAGCAGCAGCAGCAGCAACACACGCTGATGCTGCAACAGCTGGAGCAGCAGATTCACCAAGGTCCTGGAGCATCCCTGACGCAACCTTTACCACCACCACCACCACAACCCTCCTCACTACCCTCGCTGGAGCCGCTACCACCACCTCCTCCTGCTCCGCGGCAGTCAAGGCCACCCTCACTCCGACCCCTCCCTCCTCCTCCTTCCTCCCCTCTAGTAGTCTCCGGTGCCAACGCGCCCGCAGGTGGAGGCCACCCTCGCCACCCTCAAAACGTCTCCCCGGCTAAACCCCCCTTATCACCCTTCCCTCTTCCTCCGCCGCCAGGGGCCGCTGCTGCTGCGCCCTTACAGCCAGCCCCTATGGCGGGTAGGAGGCTGATAGGGTCTGCCATGGCTGGGGGAAGCCCTATAGGTCGTACAGCGATCCCACCCAGTAAGCTACCCGAGTTCTTGGCTTCGATCCAAGCCGCGGGGTCAGCCAACAACAGGCAGTCTGCTGCTGGTGGTGGTGTCGCCTTCCCGCCAGAGTTGCAGTTAACGGCTCAAGAGAAGCAGGTTCTTCGCCAACACGGGTTACCCTCCTCCCAACCTCGCCAGGCCCCTAAACCTCAACGGTCCGTGTCCCCTGAGGTGCTGGCTCAGCTGTTGGTGGCTTCTACCAAGCGGGGACCTAGTCCTTCTCGAGGTCCGCCGAACAGTCTTCGAGGTCTTCTGGAGGCTGCCAAGAGAACGGGAGGAGGAGGGGGTGGGTTGTTGAGTGGGGGTGGTTTTCCTGGGGGTGGTGCTACCCATACGTGCCCTAAGGTGTCGAAAGGGTCGGTGTGTTCTGGGAGGTTTTTCAGGTGCCAGCAGACTCAGCAGTGTGCCACTGGTGAGTGTGTGTGTGTGTTGGTGGTGATTAGGATTGTGTGTTTTGTGGGGGGTTTTGGTGGTGGTGGTGGTGGTGGTGGTGTGTGTGTGTGTGTGGGGGGGGAGGGTGGTGGTGGTGGTGGTGTGTGTGTGTGTGTGTGGGGGGGGGTGTGTGTGTGTGTGTGTGTGTGTGTGTGTGTGTGTGTGTGTGTGTGTGTTTTGTGTGTGTGGGGTGTGGTGTGTGTGTTTTAAATCCAAAATCTGTTAATCTTTTGTGAACGGTTGCATGCTTGTGAATGCTGTGAATGCAAGTGCGCGCGCGCGCGCGCGCGCGTGTGTGTGTGTATGTGTGTGTGTGTGTGTGTGTGTGTGTGTGTGTGTGTGTGTGTGTGTGTGTGTGTGTGTGTGTGTGTGTGTGGTGTGTGTAAATCCAAAATCTTTTATCTTTTGTGGACGGTTGCATGCGTGTGAATGTTGTGAATGCAAGTGCTTGTGTGTGTGTGTGTGTGTGTGTGTGTGTGTGTGTGTGTGTGTGTGTGTGTGTGTGTGTGTGTGTGTGTGTGTGTGTGTGTGTGTGTGTGTGTGAATCCAAAATTGATCTTTTAATCTTTTGTGAGCGGTTGCATCCGTGTGAATGTTATGAATGCAAGCGCTTTATACAAATTTATGAATGAATGCAATGTTATGAATGCAAGCGCTGTATACAAATTTTACACACACACACACACACACACACACACACACACACACACAACACACACACACACACACACATCATATATATATATATATATATATATATATATATATATATATATATATATATATATATATATATATATATATATCATTAGTATTATTATTACTTTTATCATTATTATTATTATTATTATTATTATTATTATTATTATTATTATTATTATTATTATTATCATTATTATCATTATTACCACCATCATCATTATCAGTATCATCATTATTTTTTTATCATCATCATCATCATCATCATCATCATCATCATCATCATCATCATCATCATCATTGTTATTATTGTTGTTGTCAGGCGCCCTGTGCTGTCCTGACCCCTGTGGAATGATCTGCCAAGCAGCGGTGCCTGCAGACGGGGCCATTTTGCCTGGCTCCTTGCTCGTCCGTACGTTGTCACCTCCTCCTCTTTCTTCATCTCTGTCTGTCTGTCTGTACACAACAACAACAACAACAGAAGCAGGAACAACAACAAAAACAACAGCAGTAGTAGCAGTAACAGCTGGAGAAGCACAACAACAACAACATTATGAACGTAACAACAGTAGCAAACAACATGAGCACAACAGCAGCAACAACAACAGCAGTAGAAGCACAGCAACAAGAACAATTATGAACACAACAACAGTAACAACAACAACATGAAGAACACAACAACACCAGCAACAATATAAACACAACAACAGTAACACAGCAACAATATCAAGACCACAACAGAAACAATAACAACAGGAATAATCTACCTCCTTTTCTAAAATCAGTTCCTTCAAAACAAATGTTTAAGAAACTTTTGAAGAAACATCTGATGGACAAATTGTAAGTCCACCCTTATGTTCGAAGCTACCTTATATTTGGCTGCTTTGTTGTTATTCATACCCATGTTATTTTATATTTCTATTATTTTTTTGTCTGTATGACTTGAGTTTATGCTACAGTCTTGAGTTTGTTCTATCTGGTGAGATTCTGTTTTGGATGGAAATCCTCAATTATTTTAGTTTTCAACTAAGGTTGATATTTGTCTTTGATTGTTTTAAGAAGTCAATTTTCGTGATTTTTTTTTTTTTTTGTGAGGGCAGGAGGATGAAAAAAAAGTTGTGAAAACTTAATCTTTTACCCTCAAAATAAAAATCACTTTGACTTGACTTGACTTGACTCACTTTCTCTCCTATCTAGCGGCATGCATCAACAGAAACTGCGGAAACCGAGGACTTTTCGGAGAGGCCCCTAAAACAGAAAACGACTGTGACGCCATCAAAGCATGCCGCGCCGGTTGGTCCTGCTGTTTCAACGGCTGTCGGAACATGTGTCGCCGGGATGGTGGCGGTGGCGCTGGCGCTGGCGGCGGCGGTGGTGGCGGAAGAGGCAGAGGCAGAGGTGGCGGAAAAAACGTCGGCAACTTCTTCAGCAGTAGCTCCGGGAAAATGAACAAAAACATGATGCTGATGATGATGGCGGCTGGAGGGAGTTAACTCGCCACCTCAGCTGGCTTGGTTGGCTGGTGTGTTGCCGCCCCTTTTTTTGCTGGTTGGTAGCTAGCTTGGCTAGGTGGGTGGTTGTGGTTGTTTGTTGTTCTCGCCCCTTTTTGTTGGGAGATCACTGGCTGGCTTGGTTGGTTATTGTCGCCCCTTTTTGTGGGTAGATAACTGGCTGGTTGGTTGGTTGTTGTCGCCCCTTTTTGTGGGTAGCAAGCTGGGTGGGTGGGTCGGTTGGTTGGTTGGATGTTTGGTTGTTACCCTTGCTTTGCCTGCTACCTTGTTTTTGTTTGTTTCGTATGGATAGGTTGAGGTGGACACTTTGGACTGTCATGTTGTAACAGGGCTGCTTGAGGATTGAAGTTCGTGGGTTGATTTTTTCCAGTTTTAAAGTTTGTTTATTTATTTATTCATTCATTTATTTATTTATTTATTTATCTATCAATTTAGTCATTTATTTATTTATTTTATTTAGTGAATGAGTAGACTGCAGTCAAGGAAATCAGCAAACACAGCAATTCTGATTGTATTTTTGTGTAAAACAGCGCAACATCTCCTAACCGGTTTTTTTTTTGTTTTGTTTTGTTTTGGGTTTTTTTTGTTTCGTTTTTTTGTGTTTTTGTTTTTTTTTTTTGATAGCCGTATATGAAAGAATGTGTAGTAGTGTCTGGTCTTCTCCTGTGCTTGTAACTCTGCAGGAGGTCTGCCTGCTGGCCTCAGCCGACACATTCTGACTTGTAGGAAAAACATTTTCTGATTTGCTTGAAGATAAAAGGCAGGAGAATGGGTTTGGTAAGCAGAAAATAGCCATGAGAGAAGGAGAGAGGATGGAGAGGTGAGGAGAAAGACAGAAACAAAGGGAGGGATCGAAAAGGGGGAAATTTCTAGCAGAGAAGGATTACTCTGTCATACAACAAATATTTTAGAATTACTTTAATACACAACAAATATCTTAGAATTACTCTGTAACATATCAAATATCTTAGAATTACTCTGTAACATATCAAATATCTTAGAATTTTTCTGTTAAACAACAAATATCTTAGAATTACTCTGTAACATATCAAATATCTTAGAATTACTCTGTAACATATCAAATATCTTAGAATTACTCTGTTACACGTGAAATATTTTAGAATTACTCTGTTACACATGAAATATCTTAGAACTACTCTATAATATATCAAGTATCCTAGATTTTTTCAGTAACATATCAGATATCTTAGAATTATTCAGTAACGTATAAAATATTTTAGAATTATTCAGTAACATATGGAATATCTTAGATATACTCTATAACATTATCAGATATCTTATGATTATTCAGTAATGCATGCTAATATCTTAGAACTACTGTGTAACATAGAAAAAGTCTTAGAATTACTCTGTAACATACCAAATATCTTAGATTTACTCTGTAACATATCAAGCATCTTAGAACTACTCTGTAACATATCAAGCATCTTAGAACTACTCTGTAACATATCAAATATCTTAGAATTACTCTGTTACACAACAAATATCTTAGAATTACTCTGTAACATATCAAATATCTTAGAATTACTCTGTAACATATCAAATATCTTAGAACTACTCTGTAACATATCAAGTATCTTAGAACTACTCTGTTACATATGGAATATCTTAGTAATGCTCTGTGGCTTATCAAATACCTTATAATTACACTGTAAAATATCAAATATCGAAGAGCTACTCTTTTACAGATCAAATATTTTATAACTACTCAGTAACATTTGGAATATCTTATTGAAATATACTCTATAACGCCATCCATTATCGTAGAATATTGAATACCCAATAATGTATTGAATATCTGTATTTATTGCTCCAAACTTATGCTTCGCTTTAGATTTTGGATCTTATATGAAAGAAGAGGAGGTTTTTAAGATAATTATGGCCAGTGGTGTGGATGGTAAACTAAAAATCTGTATTCATGCACCATCCTTCCTGGAGAGATATGGCTTCTCCTATAATATCCCCCACATGTATACATAGTTGTAAATGCATAGGTGTACACACACAACTCATTCTCTCTATCCCTTCTGCACTGATTCTACAGAAGAATATTCTTCTTCATCAAACGCTCAGACAGCAACTATTGTTGTCGGTCATATGAGCAAAAATGCGTTGTGCTGCCATTAAGCGCCTGACAAGTCAGGTCCAGCGCATCCGACTTCAGCATGGGAGAGAATTGTTATCTATTAAGTCTTTCTGGGGGAAAAGGACAGGAGAGTGGACCAAGAAGGCAGAAAATAGACAAGAAGGTGGTAACAGGAAGAAAACGAAAAAGACACAGAGAGAGGGATAGAAAAGAGGGAATTCGTATTACAGATTTTCGAGAAGTTGAAGACGTTGTCTATTCTGACAGGTCCTCCAGCATCTGTATGGGGAATAGAGATAAATCTGAAGACAAGCTTCTCGAAATACATGAAACTTGAGTTCTTTAGTAAAGTTGGGTTTTTAAAAATTTTGTTCTTATAGAAAACTTTAGTTCTTCAGCAAAGTAAATGGGTTACTTTGTAGTATCAACAGCCAAAGTTAGTGTTGTGCTTTGTTGTAATGATAAAGTTTAGTTCCTTGTTAAAAACTATGTGTTAGTTTGTTTAAACAATAAACTTGAGTTCTTTGGTAAAATCTATGTCCACTTTGTTTTAACAAGAAACTTTAGTTCTTTGTTTAAGTGTATGTTTTACTTTGTTGTAATAAGAAACTTTAGTTCTTTGGTAATAGTATATGTCTTACTTTGTTTTAACAAGAAACTTTAGTTCTTTGGTGAAGTTCATGTTTTACTTTGTTGTAATAAGAATCTTTAGTTCTTTGGTTAAGTCTATGTCTTACTTTGTTTTAACAAGAAACTTTAGTTCTTTGGTAAAGTGTATGTCTTACTTTGTTTTAACAAGAAACTTTAGTTCTTTGGTAAAGTCTATGTCTTACTTTGTTTTAACAAGAAACTTTAGTTCTTTGATGAAGTTCATGTTTTACTTTGTTGTAATAAGAAACGTCGGTTCTTTGGTAAAAGTTAGTGTTTTACTTTGTTTTAATAAGAAACTTTAGTTCTTTGGTAAAGTGTATGCTTACTTTGTTTTAACAAGAAACTTTAGTTCTTTGGTAAAAGTTGGTCTTTTACTTTGTTGAAACAAGAAACTTTAGTTCATAAGCAAAGTTAATGGGTTACTTTGTCGTAGTGAACGCCAAAGTTAGTGTCTTACTTTGTTAAAATGATAAACTTGATTGTTTGGTAAAGTTTGTGTTTTATTTTGTTATATTGTTTTGTTATGATATGAAACTTTAATTCTTTAGCAAAGTGAACGGGTTACTTTGCAGTAATAAAAGCCATGAGTGTTGGCTTTTGTGCAAAGTTATTTGTTATAATGATAAAAGACTTCATTCTTTGCAAAGTTGATGGTTTTTGCCGAAGTTGATTAAATACTTTATTATATTGAGCAATTTTATTTATGTACCATTGATGAGATACTTTTTATAATGAGAAACTGTTGTTGTTGTTGTTGTTGTTTAACCAAAGTTGATGAGATTCTTTGTTACAAGGAGAAACTGAATTTGGGCGGTTTTTCTTTTTCTTTTTCTTTTTTTTTTTTTTTTTTTTTTTACCAATGTTACTGAGTTTTCTTGTTGCAATGAGAAACTTATGTTCTTTGACAATAACTTCTCATAATGAGAAACGATTGCTTTTTATTTTAAGACAAGATCAGTGGATTATTTTCTTATAGGGATGAATTACAACTCTTTGTCAAATTTTCAAATAATGAGGGTTTTTTGCTACATTTAAAAAAAGGAAATATTTAATTTTTTTTTAGCACAGTTCATGGATGATGTAGCTGTCACGAACAACTTAAGTTCTTTGGCAAAATCGATAAGCGAATTAATGTTGTTATAACAAGAATCTTTATATCAGAACCAAGAGTTCTGTGAGGGGTTTCGTATTTTGTTTTGTTTTCAGATTTGTTTTGGTGCTATGTTAGTAAACTACTTTACTGTAATAAAAACCGCCAATTCTTTGGCAAATTTCAGGAGCAACTTTTTATTTGATAATAGGAAAGTTTCATTGTTTGGCATAATTGGATATTTCTTGAAAATGAGAAATAAATGGGTTCTGGAAATATTTTTTGGTGAATAAATAAACTTCTCTCGTGTACTCCTACTTTGTCTAGTTACATCGCAAATTGCTTTTATGTGAAGTGATTAGTGTTATGTATTATCATGTACTGCATCATACTGTATTGTATTGTATTGCTTTTATAGTCCCAGCAGATTTCTCTGCATGAGATTTGGGATGCTGTCCCCAGGGAAAGCGAATTGACATGACACCACCATTCCTCCCCCCCCCCCCCCCCTTACCTCCTTTTTATCTGACTTTGTAACACACACACACACACACACACACACACACACAACACACACACACACACACACACACACAACACACACACACAATATATATATATATATATATATATATATATATAATTATATATATATATATATATAACCTTATTGGAGCGGGTTTTTTCTACATAACTTTGTAAAAAAAAAACACCACCACAAAACTCTCTTCCGGCTGTG
>CM060350.1:11509538-11522038 GCA_030674155.1 Stramonita haemastoma
CCACTAGGCTATCCCGCCTTTTAAGAGAGAGAGAGAGAGAGAGAGAGAGAGAGAGAGAGAGAGAGAGAGAGAGAGAGAGAGAGAGAGAGAGAGAGACAGACAGACAGACAGACAGACAGACAGACAGACAGACAGACAGACAGACAGACAGACAGACAGACAGACAGACAGACAGAAGACAGAGAGAGAAACAGAGAGAGAAAAGAATGAAATGAATGAATGAATGAATGAATGAATGAATGAATGAATGAATAACCTTTATTTTTCAAGGGTAACAGAGTAAACATTTACATACTTTTTTTCATCCAGCCCTTGCCCTGATTAGGGAAAGAGAATGAAGAAGAAGAAGAAGAAGAAGAAGAAGAAGAAAGAAGAAGAAAAGAAGAAGAAAAACCCTACCAAGACAGGAGAAAAATCAAAAAGCAAAGATAAAGCATTTTTTCTACAGGGCTAAATCTGGTAAAGCAAACAAATTAAATTTTAAAAAAAAAAGAACCCTTGCACTGAAATATATTATTCACACACATGCGAGTGCTCACAAACAAAAGAGGTAGGTTAGAGAGTATGTGAGCTCTGACGCAAAGAAACAAAAAGAAACAAAAAGATCGGTTAGAGAGTATGTTAGATCTGACCCAAAGAAACAAAAAAGACAGGTTAGTGAGTATAAAACCTCTGACACAAAGAAAACATACCTACACAAAATTTTCCTTTGACAGAGGACAATAGATGAGTTGAATTGTTGAATTGAAAATGTACATTTAGGGACATAAAAGAATCTCTGTACACATATCAGCTAAAGGTGGATTTTATAATCCATGATTAAGAAGCCTAAAAGATAATGTAGAGGTAAGGGATTCTAATCTACTAATTGTTATGATCAGATAATGAATCATGTAAAAGAAACCATGGCAACAAGAGTTGTTTCTGAAAAAAGATGAAATAAAAACGCATATTGCTTCTGGCAAAAGTATGTAAAAGCCTGTTTGTTTCAGGCAAAAAGATGTAAAAAAAAACAAAACCCACAAAAACCCACATTGTTTGGGGCAAAAAGACATTGTAAACACTTCATGTTGTTTTGAGCAAAAAGATGTTGTAAAAACACCACATTGTTTTCAGCAAAATGTAAAAACCCACATTATTTCTGGCAAAAAGATGTAAAAAAAAAAAATCACATTGTTTCTGGCAAAAAAATGTAAAAAGTCACACCATTTCAGGGAAAAAAGAAATAAAAACCCATATTATTTTGAGCAGAAAGATGTAAAATCCAACATTGTTTCTGGCAAAAAGATGTAAAATCCCATAAAGTTTTCGGCAATTTGATGTTGTAAAACAGTGTTTCTAGCAAAAAGGTGTTAAAAAAACAAACATACATTATTTTGGGCAAAAAGATGTAAAAACCCACATTGTTTCTGGCAAAATCACACTGTAAAAATCCAAGTATTTTCTGCCAAAATGGCACTGCTAAAATCCAAGTTACTTCTGACAAAATGGCATTGTCAAAATCCAAATTGTTTCTAGTAAAGTGGCATTATTAAAATCCAAGTTGATTCTGATAAAAATGGCATTGCCAAAATCCAAGTTGTTTCTAGTAAACGTGGCATTATTAAAACCCAAGTTGATTCTGATAAAATGGCATTGCCCAAATCCAAGTTGTTTCTGGCAAAATGGCATTGTGAAAATCCAAGTTGTTTCTGGTAAAAATGGCATTAAAGTAGACCAAGTTTATTCTTGGCAAAACTGTGTAAAAACCCACATTAAAAAAAAAATTTTTTACATACATAAAACTGTAAAACCACACACCATTTCTGGCAAAATGATGTTATGAAAATCGAGTCTCATGAACAAATAAAAATTAATAAAACATTATATACATGGAGACCGGGAAAGCTCAGTGATCAGAGCACTTGCTTTCACCAAGCTAAGGTTAAGCAGCATCCAGCGTGGTTACCAAGTGGATGGGTGACCGTTAGTGCACCTTGGTTTCAGTACAGTCCCCCAGTTCACCCAGCTACAAATGGTCACCTGCCCTCTTTAGGGACAGGGAAGATAAAGCAGCGAGGGAGAGGAGATGGGCGCCGCCCTCAATATGATGGCCCCTAGAGAAGCTGAGGTCTCTAATGCCTGGCTCTATGACCACATAGGGTATGGGACACCTTTACCTTTATCATATCCATGCAGGCAGGAAATATTTTTTAAACAGAAAAAAGAAGGAAAGAAGAGAGTAGGTGGGAAGAGGAGAGAAGTGGGGGGGGGGGGGAGGGGGAGATGGGGGGGGGGGTCTGATGAAAGGTGATGCACCTGACGGCAGTTCGTCTGTTGTGAAAACAGTGGAATATAATAGAATGTAATGACGATGACGATGACGATGATGATGATGATGATGATCATCATCATCATCGTCATCGTCATCATCATTACTATTTTCATAATAATAAAGATAAAGGTGTTCCCATACCAATAGGGGGGGGGGGGGGTGGCACAGACTTCAGAGGAACAACTTTATGTCAGAAACAAAGGAATATAAAACACTGGGGATGGGGATGGGGGGGGGGGGAGAGGGAGGAGGGAAGGCACAGAAAACTCCAAATCAAATCCACCCCCTTTTCAAGCCTTACTACTACTACTATCAGGAACACCTACACCCAACTGCTTCAAAAAGCCCGCGATCTCTCGCTCATACTTCTCGGGATCTTTCCCTAACAACCTCACGTGATCAGCCGCATGAAACTCCCGTACCTCAACGGTCACTCCCCTAGCTTCCAGCTCGGAGACCACGCTCCGGACATGAGAGACTGGACACAGGTGATCTTCCGTGGAATGCAGCAACAGTTTGGGGCTCGTGTCCAACGTGATCATGGCTCGAGCATAAACTTCGTAGATCGGGTCATGTAACGGAGAAAACATCGACATGGACATTCGCAACAGACTGGAAATCATGGGGTTAGGGATGGAAAACTCGATACCCCGTCTAGCCATCTCTGGGTCAGGACCGGACAGTCCAGCACCATTCCTACAACAGGGTTCGTGAGATACCAAGTGCTTACCCCCTGTGGATCTCCCCCCGGTTGAGAAGTTTCGCTCACGGGGAAGAGGGCTGGCTGGTTTGGGACAGTTTCTGAGGAGAGGGAATTAGACTCGATGGGCGGTGGGGGGATTTCGAAGTTGCCAGAATCGTCAGATTTGCCAGATTTGCCAGGTTTGCCAGGTAGGGAGGAAGAAGGGTGGGGGGTGTCAGGGGTGTCAGAACTGCTAGAATCGCCAGGCAGAGAGGCGGAGGGTTCGGGGGTGGCAGGGTCTGGCGTGGTCTGGCTCCATCTGTTGGCTTGGTTGAACATGTTGACCAGAAGACTGCCGGCAAACATGTAGCCCCCAGACATGCAGTGCAGCAGGAGAGGTCTGTTGGAGTATTCGCTTTGCTCCTAGGATATATCAGAAAGATGGGAAAAATTAATGAGCGGTGATGTGTGGTCTGATACAGTCCCTTTGTACAGTGTTGTGTTGTGTTGTGTTGTGTTGTGTCTGATACAATCCCTGTACAGTATTGAGTTTGTGTCTGGTACACACCCTGTACAGTATTGTGTGATGTCTGATACAGCCCTGTATAGTATTGTGTTGTGTAGCCTAGTGGTCAGAACATTGCGCTCTCAACTTGACGACCCGGGTTCGATTCCCGTTCGAGAGGATTTTTCCCGTGGAGTTAACATCAGTGCTGAGTCCACTCTCCCCAAAAGTCTTTCGGATGAGACTAAAAACTGAGGCGCCGTGTGCGAACGCACGCAGAACATCTTGCACACACGTTAAATCCTGTTCCGCTTTTCGTAAGAGTAGGCCATCGTGTGCCGGTGGGAACGGATGACAAGATTTACAAAACTGCATACACACGGGGACTGGATGTAAAAAAAAGCTCATGATTTGTTTATTCCTTTATCCTCGATAAAAAACGAATAAAATAAATTAATAAATAAACAAAATAATAAATAAATAAAAAACACACACTCACACACACTCACACTCACACACACACACACACACACACACACACACACACACACACACACCACACTCACACTTAAAGGTAATGGTAAAGGTGTCCTGTAACCTGTGTGGTCATAGGGGAGCGAGCGTCAGAGACCTCAGCAATCTCTAGGGCCAGCATATTGAGGGCGGCGCCCATTTCCTCTCCCTCGCTGCCTTACCTTCCCTGACCCTAAAGAGGGCAAGTACCCATTTACAGCTGGGTGAACTGGGGGGGAACGTACTGTAGCCAAGTCGCGCAGGCGGTCACCCATCCAATTGGCAAACACGCTCGACGTGCTTAACATTGATTGGCGGGGGGGGGTAAGGAGGTGATGAGAACGACAGCGTACACTCTGACTATGATTCGCCACGAAGCACTCTCGCACGACCCCGCCCCCCCCCCACCCCCCCCCACAACACACACACACCACTTGACTTGCTCACCTGCAGAACGTCCAACACGCGTTTGGTGACGTCGAGAATCATACGAGGTTGACTGCAGACCTGAACGGTCATTCCTTCAGTAAGACACAACACATCTATCCCCAGACGTTGATACACCTGACAGTATTTCGCCCTCAGTTTCTCAGAAGACCCGCGCCACGGGAAAAAAACCACCAGGGGCGCCGCCCACAAGAGGAAGTGACGTCACCCACGTGGACTCTGCCGGAAGACGGACAGTAAATCTTTCGGATGTTTTTCTTTCTTTCTTCTGCTTCTTCTTTGAGGAGCTAGCGACGATGTGGTCGGTGCCGATTGTTGTCGTTGTTTGTTGTTGTTGTTGTTGTTGTTGTGTGTGCGTCTTCTACGTAAGAAGGTGGGAGAGGTTCTGGGAGGCATGCATCATTGATGTTGAGGTTGTGGATTGAGGCAGTTTCGCCGAGGAGGAAGTTTGGGGGTTGGTGGGTGGTTTCGCAAAGAGTCAGGACCCCAGAACCGGCTTCTATGGTGTAGGGCAGTTGTGATGGAGGCGTGTTCTTTTTCTCTCCTCTGGATGACAATGGAGTCTCTGCGCGTTCTTCTTCAGGATGGATGTTTTGGTCTCGGGTAGTACAGGAGTGGGCTTGAGGAGATTTGCTTCGGGCTGAAGTTCTGTTGAGGAAAGGTTGTCGAATCTGCGAAAGAAAAACAAAACAAAAACCAAACCCATCCATGCAGGGATGCTGATACGTGGAATATTCTTGCGTGCATGTTAAGACTTGTTCTACTGTTGTTGTTGTATTGGAAGAGTTGGTCAAGGTGTGGTGGTGGGAATTTGTGAAAAAATGTTCATATGGAGACTGGATGTTACAAAAATAAAAAAAAGACATGAGTGTGTTTATTCTATTATCCTCGAAATAGACGAATAAATAAAATGACAGAATACCATCATGTGCAAATATATATATATATATATATATATATATATATATATATATATATATATATAATATATACATATATACATATATAGATAGATAGATAATAGATAGATAGGTAATAGGTAGATAGATAGATAGATAGATAGATAGGTAGATAGGTAGATAGGTAGATAGATAGATAGATAGATACATATATATACATATATATATATATATATATTCTTCTTCTTCTTCTTCTTCTCATTGGTTTAATGTCCGTTCACTACAAGGTGATTTAGACAATGGTACATTCACGTTAAGAATGCACTGAGAAGGGGATGAGGGGAAAAAGTGAAAGGATAAAGAAAATAATGGATGATGATAAGTTTATACAATTTCATTTATAGTAACTGACCTACTGGTGACTGGCAAATACTTGCTGCAACTGATATTAGGACATGCGACTCGGAATCATACAGAACACTTTGGAAATTTCCGTATTTTTCCCTTAGATCTATCCCTTTGCTTTTATACGAGGCAATGAGCACAGGGCAATCAAACAGTATATGGTGGACTGATAAAATAGCAGAACAAGTACAAAAAACATCTTTTGAATATTTAGTTTTCCAAGCATTTAGACGTAATTTATGAATTATAATTTCTATATTTCGTGGGCAACACAAACGATTTAAGTGAAATCTAAAAAACTTTGAATATACAGAGTTTGCAAGAATTGAAATAATTTCAAATGAAGATAAACGCAGACCTATACTATTAATCATTATGTCACTTGTACATTCTGAAGCACCGCGTTTTGCCAGAGAATCTGCCAATTCATTCCAGTAAAGACCGCAATGTGATGGCACCCAGCAAAATGTTATCCCAATACCTTTAGAAACAAGAGAATGCACAAGGAACTTGATTTCAAAAATAACATCATTTCTCAGTTTAGAGTCCCAATGTTTTAAAGCCAGTAAAACTGATTTTGAATCAACACAAAAAAGGACATTGTAAATCGCAAGAGAAATATTTGAAATATAATTTAGCGCCATAAGAATTGCGAACAATTCAGAAGTGAATATTGTAAAACCTTTTCCAATACAAAAAGGTCTTTTTACTTTTAAGTCGGGTATAACGAATGCAGCCCCGCACATGCCCGATTCTAAGACAGATCCGTCCGTGTATACTTTCAAGTGGTTTAAATACTGACAATTTATATGATTTTGAACCTCAGTTTTGAGTAGGTCTTGATTAGTGTCCTTTTTTGTTTCTGTGTAGTCAATATCAAAATTTGCATATTTATGTTCCCATGGTGGAATCTGGGGAACTACTGGTAAAACTGGTACGTTTGATATATCGATATTATTTTCCTTCAAAAGGTCTTCAGTATAATTTCTTATTGGCTGCAAAAAAAGAGATATTCCTAGCTCTTTTTGGATAATCCTTTTGATTAATAAATATTTCATCGCGAACAGAATTTGAAATAGCAAGACTTCGAATGACATATTTAGAGACAGATAACATTCTTTGCTCAGAAAGTGGAAGTAAATGAGCTTCTGTATAAGTTTTTAATGTACTGGCATGAATCGGCACTCCTAGAGCTATTTTAATTGCTTTGCTATCCACACTTTGCAACTTTTTTAAGAGATAATTTGGAGCAGAAAAATACACTTCTTGACCAGAAATGAGTTTAGATCGAATTAATGAAACAGCAAGATGCATGAGTGTTTTAGTATCCTGACTCCACGGCTGAGCACTCACAATCTTTAAGAAGTTTAATCGTTTCCTGGCTTTTAAAATCAAATTTTCAATATGCATTTTCCAGTTTAACTTGCTAGTTAAATGAACTCCCAAGAATCTGGCGTCTTGTTTGTATTGAAGTGTGACCCCATCAAGTGTTAATAACGGTAGTGTTTGGGGGGTTTTCCCATTGTTAAAAAGAACTAGACAAGTTTTTTCTCCAGATGACTCCAATCCATTCTCTTTCATGTAATTACTAAGTTTATTCAGTTCAACCTGATAAATCTTTTGAACATATTTTATCACTCTACTTTTCGTATTCTTTTTAAGAGAAGTGTTGATCCACATGGCAATGTCATCTGCATACTGAACAATAGTCGTATTTTTTGACAATGCCTGAGGAAGATCATGAATTAAAATAGAGAATAATAATGGTGCCAAAATTGCTCCCTGGGGTATTCCCATATCAACAGATTTAAAGTCTGAATATACACAATTCACTTTGGTACAGATTGATCTTTCAGACAGAAAATCCTTTAAGTATTGAAACATTATGCCTCTAACGCCGATATTTTTCAATTTGTATAATAACCTCCTATGCCAAACCCTGTCGTATGCTTTCCTAACATCAAAAAAAGTAGCTAGTGTACTCTTTCGTTTGGAAAACTGCTTTTTAATATCATGGGTTAACTTTACTAGGTGATCAGTTGTACATCTCCCTCTTCGAAAACCAGCCTGGTTTATAGGAATTATATTGTTTTTTTCACAATAATGCCATAGACGTTTTTGAACTATTTTTTCAAGTACTTTTCCAACGTGAGAAGTGAGGGCAATTGGTCTGTAGCTGCTTAATGCTGATTGAGATTTGCCGCTTTTAAGAACTGGGACTACAATCGACTGCTTCCAGACATTAGGAAGAGTGCCATTTATCCAACATTTTTGGAGAAATGAAAATAGTACTTTTTTCCAACTTTCGGGCAAATTAATTAACATTTGATAAGACAAGCAATCAATACCAACTGCTGACCTGTTACTTCTAAAAGATTCAAGGACTTCAACAAATTCATTGTATTGAATTTCAGAGTTTAGATAATGCAGATTATCTAGTGGAGGTTCTGCCATATTTACTAGTTCAGCTTCTTCTTGTCTTTTATGTCTAACATCAGGAGACAATTCTGAAGTCAAACTACTTTCAGAAAACATTGTATTAAAGGCTTCTGCTTTTTCTGCTGTGCTTGGGAAACTATTGTTTTCTAATTTTATTGGATAAGCTGGTAAGTGAAATCCATTTTTCATTTTATTGATCTTCTTCCAAACCTTTTGCATATCTTTTGATTCTGATACTTCCTTTAGGCAAAATTCTGTCCAATATGTCTTTTTTACTTTTGCAATTGTTTTCTTGCATAGCTGCTTAGCTCTTTTACTATTGATAAGATTTTCTTCAGTTCTATCTTTAAACCATATTTTGTATTTCTCTTTTTTATAATGAACTGCCTCTTCACAATCTTTTGTCCACCATATATTGCCTTTATGCTTCCCACTGCATTGATTTTTACGCTTTGGAATAGAAAGCTCAGCAGCTGACGTAACAGCTTTCGTAAAAAGCCTGTAGAAAATATTTACGTCATCATTTTCCACACTTGCCAAATCATATAGGTCAAGGTGTGTTCGGAATGACTCCCAGTTTGCCAAATTAAACAAGTACTTTGGAACTTTATCTTCAAATTTCGGTAAATCTAGGATAATGTTTTTACTAAATGATATAGAAATAGGAAAGTGGTCACTACCAAGACAATCTTCATTAACATCCCATTTGCAATCGAGTGCTAAAGAAGGGGAAATCAATGATAAATCGATGGCACTAGGCTTGTGATAGTGAGTATCAGGTGTTCTGGTTATCCTGCCATCATTTAAAAGACATAATTTAGAATCGATAATATTTTCCACAATACGATTATTGGTAACAATTGTACATTCCGAATCCCAAAAACGGGGCATGCGCATTAAAATCCCCCAATATCACCCATTTATTCTTTATAAAATCTACTTTTTTAAGCCAGTCAGTATTATCAAGTTTTGGACCTTGGGGAAGATATACAGATAAGACATTAAATACAACACATTTGTTAATCTTGACAGACACACCAGTACAATAAATATCCTTGACATCTGGAGGTATTGGCCACAAAGCTAACTTTTGATAATCTAAACCCTGCCTTATATATATGGCTGTTTTTACCTTTTTAGAAACATCATCAATGTTACATAATGGCGGGTAATAAAAATGCTCTAGTTTGGCCATTTTATTTTTACAAACATTCAAAGACTGCAGGGCTACTATAGAATAAAAGTGACAACTTAAAAAATGTTCAAAACTTAAAATGTTTGTTGCAATGCTCCTAGCATTCCACTGAAGAATCTTTACTCCTTCAAATAATTCAGGTTTTCTTTGTCCGTTTTTCTTCATGATGTGGCTGAAATACTAAAATTGAACATTTCTATGATTTTAACTACAATTATTCAATCAAGTTAGAAAGGACTAAAACAGGATGCAGTCCAATGCTGAGCAAAAGAGCTAAGGACCAGGAAGCCATGGCGGAAGTAGAGGACAGAAGCCAGGAGGTGGCAGGAGGTGGTGGGGTCTGGGAGACCAGTGGTAGCCTTGTCTAGCGTTGGAAGCGCCGAACCTTCCCCCTCTCTGCCTTCGCCGGGGCTGTTCCCAGTAGAGGCGGTGCAGATGTCGCCCCAGGTTCCTGGCCAGCAGACTAGCTCCCTGCTCTGTAGGGTGCAGACCGTCTTGGAGATGTCTAGATGGAAGAATGTTCTCATGGTCTACATAGGATAGCTTTTGAATATTTTGTTCTGTAGCCTCTGAAAATGTATGGGCATTGTAAACCACGCGTTTCGACTCCAGATGTTGTTTTACTGGTAGAGCCTTGCTGCACACGATGTGTGATCGAGGAAAGATGCTTTGCACGGCTTTCACAGCAGACGCCATGTTCTTGCCACATAGTGTAGCATCTTTCCCCTTGAGATCATTGATCCCCGTGTGCAGCACGACACAATCAGGAGCAGGGTGCAGGTGTTGTCTGGCTTCTTCAGCAACGCTCCTGATGCTGTCCACAGTGTAGGCCTTTCTTGCCGCCACTTGAAGCCCATAAGACAGGCCTAAACGAACAGGATTTACTTTATTTAAAGTAGAATCATGTAGTACAAGCACTCGTGGAAGATCTACAGGCATGGAGGAACTTTTTTCAAAGACTGAATTGGTCGTAGACTTTTTTCTTTGGATTTGCGTGGCCTTCATGATGTCATTTTTACTTCTTAAAATTACGTCATTTTGTACAGTTCTTTTTGAGCTCCTGGGAGTCTTAGTTGACGCCTTTTCTTTCCAAGACGGCTTCCATTTTCTTGGACAACTGAGCCCCATTTGACTTTGGCACTGATG
Organism: Stramonita haemastoma; assembly: GCA_030674155.1. NCBI lineage: Eukaryota > Metazoa > Mollusca > Gastropoda > Neogastropoda > Muricidae > Stramonita > Stramonita haemastoma. Next base: position 11,520,084 of record CM060350.1, read on the forward strand.
GTTTTTGTGCTCGAACCGATGGTTTAGCTTTCACTACGTCTGCGTAAGTTGAAACGTTCACAGTGCTATCTGTCTGTGTCTGGCTGTCTGACACAGACACTGGAATCCTTTTCAACTTCGCGATTGTCTCGTTTTGCTTTTTCACCATCGATTCGAGCAAAGCCAACCTATCGCACAATTTTAACATAACTGATTGTATGTCTTTTAACAATCCTGCCGTGTTGTTGTCGTCATTTTCTTTATTTTGAACTTTCGTACCTTCAAGTCCGTCATCAGTGTCAGTTTGAAGGTTTTGTCGTATGGTTTCTTTCAACAAGTCTTTTCTGAAATTCACGCTAGTTTTTGAAGAGTCAGGGATGCTTTTTTTACTCACTGACATGGACCGCCCTTCCACACTTCTTGATCTGGTTGTTCGTTTCATGTTTACCAGTTTCTTTGCAAAAATCAGCAGACGTTACTTTTCACTCGTTTTCAGCTCCGCCATCTTGATGACGTCACCATATATATATATATTATATATATATATATATATATATATATATATATATATATATATATATATATATGTGTGTGTTGTGTGTGTGTGTTGGTGTGTTAAAACACATAGCGAAAGTAAAACAACCAGCATATTATGGTTCCCCAATATTTCGGCTTTCGCCTTCCTCAGGGGGTGTTTATTACGATGACGTGATGGTATGACATCAATTTTGATTAACGTCATTGTGAAACTTTGTTTTGATATTTTTACAAACTTTTGTTTTAACATACTTAAACGTCATACTGAGACATCAGACACACACAGCCAGAGAGAGAGAGAGAGAGAGAGAGAGAGAGAGAGAGAGAGAGAGAGAGAGAGAGAGAGAGAGAGAGAGAGAGAGAGCTTACATTGAACAATTATGGTCATAAAGTCAAGTTCACACACACACACACACACACACACACACACACACACACACACACACACACTGACATAGCATGCACACACACATATGCACAATCATGCACACACATGCATATACTCAGACACACAGGTGGAAGCACACAAACACGCCTCGCATGCACACATTCATACACACACAACACACACACACAACACACACAACACACACACACACACACACACACACACACACACACACACACACACACACACATTCGTCTAATATCACTATGAGTGAAGAGACGTTAAATTGAAGAAAGCACACACACACACCACACACACACACACACACACACACACACACACACACACACACAACACACACACACACACACACATTGCCCTGGAGTTAACATCAGCGCTAACTTCACTTTCCCCAAAAGTCTTACGATGAGACTATAAACCAAGCTCCATGTGCGAACCCTCACAGAACATCTTGCGCACACGTTAAAGCCTGTTTCGCTTTTCGCAAGAGTAGACCATTGTTGTCGGTGGGAACAGATGGCAAGATTTACAAAGCTACATACACACGAGGACCGGATGTAAAAAAGCACACGAGTGCCCATTCCATTGTTCTCGATATACAAGAATAAATAAATAAATAAACACAACCCACACACACACACACACACACACCACACACACACACACACACACACACACACACACACACACACACACACACACACAGATTGTTCAAGTCAAGTTGCCAGGTGGTAGATAGTGGCCACGGACAGGAACAGGATGGGAAGCTCAACTGTCACGTGTGTTGAGGCCTTTAGGGGCATCAGTCTGCAACTTGTGTCTCCAGAAACGTTCTCGGCGGAGTCTGGCCTCGTGCGTCTGCCCATTCACCCGTTCGATCACCTGGCACTTCACGTTGTTGAGAGAGTGTCCCGTCTGGTTGAAGTGTTGGGTCACTCTCGTGCCAGTGTTCCTGGTGATGTCACTGCGGTGAAGGTAGAGCCTGGTTTTCAGGGCGTTTTTTGTCTCGCCACGTACTGGAGTCCAAAGA
>CM060350.1:11529538-11542038 GCA_030674155.1 Stramonita haemastoma
ACAAAAGAAAAACAAAAACAAACAAACAAACAAAAAACACATAAAAACACACCAAAAAACAAACAATCAAACCAAAACATCAAAAAAACAATCCACACGGATTATATATTAGAAGGAAGAAAAGAAAAAACAACTAAAGCAACAATACCATATGATAATACCCATCACCACTGAGTTGAATAACATAACAAACATATGGGCATGCACACATAAAAAAAAAATTTCTAAATCATATGGTGTCAAACAGCTTATATCAGTTACAATGTCACCAACCATTATTTAAGACTTAAAAAAAAAAATCCATGAAATGTCAATAAGCAACTTCTGTCAGATTACATTATCTCCACACTTCAATTCATACTTATATGTTATGAGGAAGAAAACAAAAAACAAAACAAAACAAAACAAACAAAAAAACAAAACGAAAAACAAACGCAGCAATACATATGATAATACCAATCTCCACTGAGAGGAAATAACATATACACTAACAAACATTCAAACTAACAAAAAAACTAACAAACAAACAAAAGCAACAGAGAACCAAACAAACATAATAAACGAAAAAAACCCAAACAAAACAAAACTAAAGCAAAAAACAAACAAAAAATAAGCAAACAAACAAACACAACCCCCCCCCCCCCAAAAAAAAAAAAAAAAAAAAACACACACAAAAAACCCCCACACACTCAAAAAAGAAAAAAATTGGAAGGGGGGTGGGAACGGGTGGGGAGGGGGTATCAAGGAGGAAGGGGGAAACACAAACAGCAAACAGAAGAATTATAATAATGATTTATGATTATATTCATAAATAAAAAAAACCCTACACATATGAACAAAAAAAACAAACAAACAAACATTCAAACAAACAAACAAAACAAAAAAATATACACAACAACAACCAGAACAAAAAAGTAAGGCCTTTCCACTTATCCACTCTGTGTGTGTGTGTGTGTGTGTGTGTGTGTGTGTGTGTGTGTGTGTGTGTGTGTGTGTGTGTGGTGTGTGTGTGTGTGTGTGTGTACATGTTTGTATGTATTCGTGTGAGTGTGTGTATGTGCATGGAAGCAGATGAATTTGAAATTGCAACTGCAATATCTTTGAAATTTTGCTAGATTTAAACCTAACTGATCGGGATAGGTAATCTTTTGCATCCTTTTCTAGTCACCATATGTATATGGGGTGATTGGCCTTTGAGAATTAAGATTCGTGTTTCTCTCTCTCTCTCTCCTCTCTCTCTCTCTCTCTCTCTCTCTCTCTCTCTCTCTCTCTCTCTCTCCTCTCTCTCTCCTCTCTCTCTCTCTCTCTCTCTCTCTATGTGTGTGTGTCTCTGTCTGTGTCTGTCTGTCTGTCTGTCTGTCTGTCTGTCTGTCTGTCTGTCTGTCTGTCTGTCTGTCTCTCTCTCTCTCCTCTCTCTCTCTCTCTCTCTCTCTCTCTCTCTCTCTCTCTCTCTCTCTCTCTCTCTCTCTCTTAAAATAAAATGAAAGAAAAAGAAAGGGGGACGGGATAGCCTAGTGGTCAGAACATTGCGCTGGCAATTTGACGACCCAGGTTCGATTCCTGTTCGAGGAGATTTTTTCTCCTGGAGTTAACATCAGTGCTGACTCCATTCTCCCCCAAAAGTCTTTCGGATGAGACTGTAAACCGAGGCCCCGTGTGCAAACGCACGCAGAACATCTTGCGAACACGTTAAATCCTGTTCCGCTGTTCGTAAGAGTAGGCCATCGTGTGCCGGTGGGAACAGATGACAATATTTACACAACTGCATACACACGGGTACTGGATGAAAAAAAGCACACGAGTGCTTATCCCATTATCTTCGATATAAAAAAAAAAAAAGATATAAAAGAAAAAAGAATTTAAACTCTCTCTCTTCTCTCTCCTCTCTCTCTCTCTCTCTCTCTCTCTCTCTCTCTCTCTTCTCTCTCTCTCTCTCTCTCTCTCTCTCTCTCTGTTCTCTCTCTCCCCTCTCTTTGTGGGACGGATAGCCTAGTGGTCAGAACATTGCGCTGGCAATTTGACGACCCAGGTTCGATTCCTGTTCGAGGAGATTTTTCTCCTGGAGTTAACATCAGTGCTGACTCCACTCTCCCCCAAAAGTCTTTCGGATGACACTGTAAACCGAGGCCCCGTGTGCGAACGCACGCAGAACATCTTGCGAACACGTTAAATCCTGTTCCGCTGTTCGTAAGAGTAGGCCATCGTGTGTCGGTGGGAACAGATGACAATATTTACACAACTGCATACACACGGGTACTGGATGAAAAAAAGCACACGAGTGCTTATCCCATTATCTTCGATATAAAAAAAAAGATAAACAAGAAAAAAGAATTTAAAATCTCTCTCTCTCTCCTCTCTCTCTCTCTCTCCTCTCTCTCTCTCTCTCTCTCTCTCTCTCCTCTCCTCCTCTCTCTCTCTCTCTCTCTCTCTCTCTCTCTCTCTTTTTAAAATTTCCTCTGCTAAAAAGGGGGATGAAATGGGTCCAGCATGTTTTTGTCTTGATTTTGGTGGGTTGATTGGCTGGTTGGCAGGTTGGCTGTCTCTGTTTTTTGTTGTTGTTTTTGCTGTTGTTTTCTGTTTCTTTTTTAATCACAAGTGTATTTTCATTTCATTTCCTTTCCTTCAAAAGATTTCTGTTGTCAATATAAATAGACATACAGCTATCGTGTTTTGTTGGTGGGGGTAGTAGTGGTGGTGGTGGTGGTGGTTGTGGTGGTTTGTTAGGGTTTTTTTGTCTTTGGCCAAGAGCTGGGAGATCCACCAAATAAATGATGTTTTGCATGTATGGCCGCCGCTGTAGTCTAGTGGTTAGGGTGTTGGACTCGTAATCTAAAGGCTGCAGGTTCGATCCCAGCTTTCGGCTATGGCGTTGTGCCCTTGGAAAAGGCACTTTACGGTTATTTTCTCACCCAACCCAGGTGTAAAAGGGGTGCCAACCTTGTGTTGGGGGTTAACTCTGCGATAGACTGGCGTCCTATCCAGGGGGGAGTCTATGACTCTCAGTCGCTTAACGCCACAGAAACCGGGATAAGCACCGGCCTGATGAGCCTTAGGCTCGGGACAGACTTTAACTTTAACTTTTTGCATATATGCAACTAGTTTTTGGCCACCGTGAAGGTGGCTGCACTCCCAATTTAGGAATGTAGGCCTATGCTGGATATGTTCGCATTTCCGTATGTAACCCACCGAATCCTGACATGAATTACGGGATCTTTAACATGCCTATTATTGATCTTCTGCATGCACACACACGCATGCACGCTCGCACACACACACACGCGCGCGCGCGCGCGCGCACGCACACACACACACACACACACACACACACACACACACACACACACACACACACACACACACACACACACACACACACACGGGATAGCCTAGTTGATATGGGATAGTCTAGTGGTCAGAACATTGCGCTCGCAATTTGACGACCCAAGTTCGATTCCCGTTCGAGGGATTTTTCTCCTGGAGTTAACATCAGTGCTGACTCCACTCTCCCCAAAAGTCTTTCGGATGAGACTATAAACCGGGGCCCCGTGTGCGAACGCACGCAGAACATCTTACGCACACGTTAAATCCTGTTCCGCTTTTCGTAAGAGTAGGCCATCGTGTGGCGGTGGGAACAAATGACATTTACAAACTGCATACACACGGGGACTGGATGAAAAAAAAAGCACACGAGTGGTTATCCCATTATCCTCGATATATAATGATAATAATAATAATAATAATAATAATAATAATAATGATAATAATAATAATAATAATAATAATAATGATGATGATGATAATAATAATAATAATAATAATAATAATAATAATAATAATAATAATAATAATGATAATAATTTTTAAATATATATATTTAAAAAAACATAATAATAATGATGATAACAAATAATGATAATTAAGAAGAAGAGGAAGAGAAGAAGAAGAAGAAGAAGAAGAAGAAGAAGAAGAAGAAGAAGAATATTGCTGCCCCAGACCTTGTTGTTTTAAGTGGGGGCGAGAAGAGTGCCTCCACTCAACCAACGGAAGCAGGCCCAGTAACCGGTTCAAGTTGTGGGACAAACTGCGTCTCCAGTTTATTTAATTATCTATTTAATTTTAGACTGGCGTCTTCCTGGTGACTATAAAAATAAATGAATGCCAATGTCAACGACCGTTCAGGATTCATAGTGTCAAATCAATACAGGCTAGGGGGTTACTTACTTTGCTAGGTCGCTCCACCCAGCCAAATTAATGTTAAGGAGAAGTTACAGAGAGAGAGAGAGAGGGGGGGGGGGGGGGAGGAGGAGGAGGGAGGGGGGGGGGAGGAGAGAGAGAGGGGGGGGAAGGAGAGAGAGACAGGGGGAGGAGGGAGAGAGGGAGGGAGAGAGTGAGAAGGGTGGAGGGAGAGAGAGAGGGGGAGAGGGAGACATAGAGAGAGAGGGGGAGGGAGGGAGAGAGAGGGGGGGAGGGAGAGAAGGGGGGGAGAGAGAGAAAAAGAGAGGGAGAGAGAGAGGGAGAAGAGAGAGAGGAGAGAGAGAGAGAGAGAGAGAGAGAGAGAGAGAGAGAGAGAGAGAGAGAGAGAGAGAGAGAGAGAGAAGAACACTGAACACTGAACACTGAACTTGTTAACGTACATTGGCTTTAGACCACAATACACTTTCAGGGGCAAAAAATGGAAAGATACAAAAAATGAAATACAACTTTTCCTAAACTTTGATAAGGCTTTGCCATACCTTGGCGAGTACTGAACACAGCACACTATTGAATATGTATATTCTGAAATCAAAACTAAACAAATAAATAAAAGCTGACACTTTATAACATAAAAAATACAAACATCAGGCACATCATTTTTTTTTTTTTTTTTCTCATCAGGCCGGTGCTTATCCCGGTTTCTGTGGCGTTAAGCGACTGAGAGTCATAGACTCCCCCCTGGATAGGACGCCAGTCTATCGCAGGGTTAACCCCCAACACAAGGTTGGTACCCCTTTTACACCTGGGTGGGGTGAGAAAATATACATCATGACAATTGAAATCATTTTACTCACAGACTTCCATTGTCAAAAGAGTTACAATATTAATGATATGATAAACTTTTGTACTGTCTTAAAAACCAAGGTGTGCACGGTAGATGTTTCGCTTCATTGAAGGCCATGTATTTTGTCATTGTTGTCATGTGTCCGTGTAATCTCTGAATTAACTGAAATGTTTAAAACGCCACTTGGAGTCAGACAGGGATGTATTCTAAGTCCTACATTGTTTTGAATTTACTTAAATCAATCGGCAAATCACATAAATGATAAAGGTAAGCATGGGGTACCAATGATGTCTGACACTATGGAATTATATATTTTATTGCTTTCAGATGATGTTGCATTGATGTCTATTACGCCAAGTGGACTTCAAAACCAATTAGATATCTGAAGGAATTGCTGTGATGCTATGAAGCTATGTTTAAATATTAATAAAAGTAAAGTAATGGTATCTAAAAAAAAATAAAGGGGGGGGGGGGGTATTTTTAGGGAGACGTGAAAAATGTTTTTTTGATGGTAACAGGTTAGAAGTGGTAAATAGCTATTGCTGTTTAGGATTTAACTTTACAACCATGGTTAGTGCAAAAAAGAGGTACACACTTCACTTAGCAACTAAAGGGGGGGAAAAGCAGTAGTACAGATTAATAAGACTTTTCAAAAACGGCTGGTACAGTTTTAAAACATTTTTGATACTAAGATTCAACCAGTATTGATATTTATTTTTATTTATTTATTCATTTCATTCTTTTATATCGAGGATAATGGGATAAGCACTCGTGTGCTTTTTTTTCATCCAGTCCCCGTATGTATGCAGTTTTGTAAATGCCATCTGTTCCCACCGGCACACTATGGCCTACTCTTACAAAAAGCGGAACAGGATTTCACGTGTGTGCAAGATGTTCTGCGTGCGTTCACACACGGGGCCTTGGTTTATAGTCTCATCGGGACTTTGGGGTAGAGTGGAGTCAGCACTGATGTTAACTCCAGGAGAAAAATCTCCTCGCATATTGGGTGTATATAGTGATATTGGGAATATTGGGTATATAGTGACATTGGGTATATTGGGTATATAGTGATATCAGGGAATAGTGATATTGGGTAGATATGTACATACAGAATGGTGATGTAAATGCTAAATATGACGGTGATGTAAATGTTGAAGATGATGATGATGTAAATGCTGAAGATGATGGTGATGATGATGATGCAAATGCTGAAGATGATGGTGTTGTAAATGTTGAAGATGATGATGATGTAAATGCTGAAGATGATGGTGATGATGGTGATGCAAATGCTGAAGATGATCGTGTTGTAATTGTTGAAGATGATGATGATGTAAATGCTGAAGATGATGGTGCTGGTGATTTAAATGTTGAAAATGATGGTGATGTAAATGTTGAAGATGATGGTGATGTAAGTGTTGAAGATGATGGAGATGTAAACGGTGAAAATGATGGTGATGGTGACGGTGATGTAAATGCTGAAGATGTTAGTGATGTATATGTTGAAGATGATGGTGCTGGTGATGTAACTGTTGAAGATGATAGTGATGTAAACGCTGAAGATGATGGTGCTGGTGAAGTAACTGTTGAAGATGATGGTGATGTAAATGTTGAAGATGATGGTGATATAAATGCTGAAGATGTGGGTGATGTAACTGCTGAAGATGATGATTATCGTGATGTAAATGCTGAAGATGATGGTGATGTAAATGTTGAAGATGATGGTGATGTAAATGCTGAAGATGATGATTATCGTGATGTAAATGCTGAAGATGAAGGTGTTATAATTTTAAAGATGATGGTGATGTAAATGCTGAAGATGATGGTGATGTAAATGTTAAAGATGATGGTGATGTAAATGTTAAAGATGATGGTGATGTTAATGTTGAAGATGATGGTGATGTTAATGATGAAGATGATGGTGATGTAAATGCTGAAGATGATGATTATCGTGATGTAAATGCTGAAGATGAAGGTGTTATAATTTTAAAGATGATGGTGATGTAAATGCTGAAGATGATGGTGATGTAAATGTTAAAGATGATGGTGATGTAAATGTTGAAGATGATGATGATGTCAATGATGAAGATGATGGTGATGTAAATGATGAAGATGAGGGTGATGTACATGTCGAAGATATTGGAGATGTAAATGCTGAAGATGATGTTGATGGGGATGTAAATGCTGAAGATGATGGTGATGTAAATGTTGAAGATGATGGTGGTGTAAATGCTGAAGATGATGGTGATGTAGATGCTGAAGATGATGTTGAAGGTGATGTAAATGCTGAAGATGATGGTGATGGTGATGTAAATGCTGAAGATGACGGGGATGGTGATGTAAATGCTGAAGATGACGGGGATGGTGATGTAAATGCTGAAGGTGATGGTGATGTAAATGTAGAAGATGATGTTGATGGTGATGTAAATGCTGAAGATGATGGTGATGTAAATGTTGAAGATAATGGTGGTTAAATGCTGAAGATGATGGTGATGTAAATGCTGAAGATGATGTTGAAGGTGATGTAAACGCTGAATAGATGGTGATGGTAATGTAAATGTTGAAGATGATGGTGATGTAAATGCTGAAGATGATGTTGACGGTGATGTAAATATTGAAGATATCGGTGATAGTGATGTAATAGTAGAAGGTGATGATTATGAATGATGATGTAGATGATAGAACCAATGAAGGAAGTGCTAATGGTTATGACGATGTAAATACTAACAATGATGATGGTAATGATGATGTGATCTCAAATGGTGATGATGGTTATGATGATGTGGTTATTAAAGGTGATGATGGTAACGATGGTGTAGGTTTTGAAAGTGATAGTGGTAACGGTAACTATGATGAAGAAGTTAAAGATGAACCAGAACCTAACCTACCGAGAGTGAGAGAGGAGAGAGAGGGGAGAGAGAGAGAGAGAGAGAGAGAGAGAGAGAGAGAGAGAGAGAGAGAGAGAGAGAGAGAGAGACAGAGACAGAGACAGAGACAGAGAGACAGAGAGACAGAGAGACAGAGAGACAGAGAGAGAGAGAGACAGAGAGAGAGACAGAGACAGAGACAGAGAGAGACAGAGAGACACAGAGAGAGAGAGACAGAGCGACAGAGACAGAGAGACAGAGAGAGAGAGAGAGACAGAGAGACAGAGACAGAGAGAGAGACAGAGAGAGAGAGACAGAGAGAGAGAGAGAAGCAAGGAGTGGTTGTGTTTATTTTTCGATTAGCCCCAATGCCTAAGAAAATGTTGAATACAATTTTTATGACTTTGGAGTTAAGCTTCGTCACCAGTGTTGCCTATCTTAAATCTTAAAAAGGCAATAAAAGAAGAAACGGGGGATCATAAAGTATTTGCCTGTCCGGGTCAGAATGACTTTTCACGGAAAGCACTTTACCCCCAGCCTGTATGGGCGGTTTGGTTCTGGTTTGGGGAACCGTGGGTGGTTTGGTTCTGGTTTGGGGAGCAAAACAGGCTGAACAGTTCACGTGTGTGCCTCCCACATAGCTTTTTATCTAATTTATTCCATCTCCATGTTTTTTACGATGATAATTATAATGTCACTCGAGGGGCGGGGTAGCTCAGTGGGTCACAGTGCTCGCTTTCCCCCACCAACGTTAATTTATAATTTAAAAAAAAAATTCTTTTATATCGAGGATAATGGAATAAGCACTCATGTGCTTTTTTACACACAGGGACTGGATGTAGAAAAAAGCATATGATTGCTTATCCCATTATCCTCGAAATAAAAGAATAAAAGAAATTTTAAAAAAATAAATAAAGATTATCTTATGGTTTGCTCAGTTCTATGAATTGCAAGGTAAAATTAACCTTACCAGTCCCCCCCCCCCAAAAAAAAAAATCATCATTGAATTCTAACTGCACTATCACGCATTCTTTAAGGAAAAAAAAAAGGTTGAGTGAATAAAAAGGGACCATGTGCATCCCCTTGAGTGAATAAAAAGGGACCATGTGCATCACCTTGAGTGAATAAAAAGGGACCATGTGCATCACCTTGAGTGAATAAAAAGGGACCATGTGCATCACCTTGAGTGAATAAAAAGGGACCATGTGCATTACCTTGAGTGAATTAAAAAAGGGACCATGTGCAGCCCCTTGAGTGAATAAAAAGGGACCATGTGCATTACCTTGAGTGAATAAAAAGGGACCATGTGCATCCCCTTGAGTGAATAAAAAGGGACCATGCGTATCGCCTTGAGTGAATAAAAAGGGACCATGTGCATTACCTTGAGTGAATAAAAAGGGACCATGTGCACCCCCTTGAGTGAATAAAAAGGGACCATGTGCACCCCCTTTGAGTGAATTAAAAAGGGACCATGTGCATCACATTGAGTGAATAAAAAAGGGACCATGTGCATCACCTTGAGTGAATAAAAAGGGACCATGCGCATCACCTTGACTGAATAAAAAGGGACCATGTGCATCACCTTGACTGAATAAAAAGGGACCATGCACACCCCCTTGACTGAATAAAAAGGGACCATGCGCATCACCTTGACTGAATAAAAAGGGACCATGTGTATCACCTCGAGTGAATTAAAAAAAGGGACCATGTGCATCACCTTGAGTGAATAAAAAGGGACCATGTGCATCACCTTGAGTGAATTTAAAAAAGGGACCATGTACATCCCCTTGAGTGACTAAAAAGGGACCATGTGCATTACCTTGAGTGAATTAAAAAAGGGACCATGTGCACCCCTTGAGTGAATAAAAAGGGACCATGTGCATCCCCTTGAGTGAATAAAAAGGGACCATGTGCATCCCCTTGAGTGAATAAAAAGGGACCATGTGCATCCCCTTGAGTGAATAAAAAGGGACCATGTGCACCCCCTTGAGTGAATAAAAAGGGACCATGCGTATCACCTTGAGTGAATAAAAAGGGACCATGCGCACCCCCTTGAGTGAATAAAAAGGGACCATGCGTATCACCTTGAGTGAATAAAAAGGGACCATGCGCATCCCCTTGAGTGAATAAAAAGGGACCATGCGTATCACCTTGAGTGAATAAAAAGGGACCATGTGCATCCCCTTGAGTGAATAAAAAGGGACCATGCGTATCACCTTGAGTGAATAAAAAGGGACCATGCGTATCACCTTGAGTGAATAAAAAGGGACCATGCGTATCACCTTGCTTTAAGCCTTGTTTGGCAAGAAAGTCACTAATAGAGGGTGTTTTGTTTTTTTTTATCTCTTTCACAAAGCATTTCTTTGAACACACAACCGAGTTTCCTTTTACCTTAATTTATTTCTTGTTATGTTTTTTTCACACACGGAAGAGGCCTACATAAGGACCCCGCTCCAACATGAAAAAAGATAGTGATCTATAATCTCTTAGATCTTCTATTTATTTATTTATTTATTTATTTATTTATTTATTTATTTATTTATTTATTTATTTATACCACTTTATGTAACAGCAGATTTCTCTACGTGAAATTCGGGCTGCTCTTCCCAGGGAGAGCACGTCGCCACAAGTGCATCCCCTACCCATCCCCCCCCCCCCCCCCCCCCCCCCTTTTTCCTTTCTGCAGTTGTATTTGTTTCCCTATCAGAGTGGCTTTTTTTTTTTTTTTTTTTTTTCCTACATAATCTTTGTCACGGACAACCCTCTTGTTGCCGTGGGTTCTTTTTACGTGCGCTAAATAGTGATGTGTAACACACGGGATCGACCTCGATCTAAAAAAAAAGTGAATTCTATCTGTTAATGATATCTAGCTTCTAAAGATCCACTGTTTGCAAAATACATGTTTTGGAATGAAACAAGGAATGAGATATTTTGGAAAAAAGAAAACAGTTCCTGGGAGTAGGGGGTGGGGGTGGGTGGGTGGGGGGGGGGCTCACAATGGGGTGGTCACCCACCTACTTGGTAACCAGCTCAAAGCTGCTTAACCTTCTTAGCTTGGGGGGTCAAGTGTGATAATGCTGTGACCACTGAACTATCCCATCTCCTTGACAAGAGTATATCTATACTATACACAAACTGAAAACGATTCCACAAAGAGGTCAGAAAAATCCAGAAACAGTCGCATTACTTTACCCTACTGAAAAGAGGATGGCTGAACTATTATCTAGAAGCCAGTGAAGTCTGTGCACTTGCTATGAATCATAACTGAAGTCACTGGACAACTCATCAAAGACAAGCATAATATAGTCATTTTCATAAAAAAAGGTAAAAGGTAAAGGTGTCCTATAACCTAGGCGGTCGTAGGGGAGCGAGGCGTAAGAGACCTCATCATCTCTAGGGGCCAGTATATTGAGGGTGGTGGCGCCCATCTCCTCTCCCTCGCCGCTTTACCTTCCCTGACCCTAAAGAGGGCAGGTACGTACCCATTGACAGCTGGGTGAACTGGGTGGACTATACTGAAGCCATGGCGCGTAAACGGTCACCCATCCAATTGGCAACCACGCTCAACGCTGCTTTACTTGACTGGGGGGGGGGGGGGGGGGGGGGGGGGGGGGGGGGGGAAGCGAGTGCTCTGACCACTGAGCTATCCCGCTACCCCCATCATCGCCCCTGTCATTTTCATATCTATACCAAAAAAAGAAAGAAATGTTGTAATAGAATCCCAGATGATGACTTAGGAAATCAGAAACACTAGACCAGAGCAGCTCCATCATCCTGGTAGCCATGAAACCCAGGACTTGTCAGGAAAAGTTCCCTGTGTTTCTGCCTTGTTCCTGTTCTTCCTGTCACCTCCTTCTCGTCTATTTTCTGCCTTCTTGGTCCATTCTTCTGTCTTTTTTCCAAACCAAGAAAGACTTAAAGGATAACAATTCTCTCCTATGCGCAGAACATCTTGCGCACAACGTTAAATCCTGTTCCGCTTTTCGTAAGAGTAGGCCATCGTGTGCCGGTGGGAACAGATGACAATATTTACAAAACTGCATACACACGGGGACCAGATGAAAAAAAAGCAAGCGCATGATTGCTTATTCTGTTATCCTCGATATAAAAAAATAAAATTAAAAAAAATTTTTTTTTTTTTTTTTAAATGCTGAAGTTGGATGCGCTAGGCCTGAATTGCCAGGCGCTTAAAGCAGTGCAATAACATTTTCACTCGAAATTAATGGCAGACAACAATAGTTTGCTGTCTGAACGTTTGATAAAGAAAAGAAGATTCACATAATGGATGAAGTACTAGAGAAGAATATAATGAACATTTTGAAAACAAAAAAACACACCCCAAAAGCCAACCAACAACAGCAACGAGCCCCTCCCCCTCCCTCAATGGGATTTCTGTTTACTGGTCATCTCTCTCTCTCCTCTCTCTCTCCTCACCTCTCCTCTCCACTCGCTCCCCCTCCCTCCCCCTCCGGATCTCTTCTCTCTCCCTCTCTCTCTCTTCTCTCTCTCTCTCTCTCTCCCTCTCCTCTCTCTCCTCTCTCTCTCTCTCTCTCTCTCTCTCTCTCTCTCTCTCTCCCTCCCCCCTCTCTCCTCTCTTC
>CM060350.1:11554538-11572038 GCA_030674155.1 Stramonita haemastoma
GGTCTGCAGATTACTAGGGCATCACTCAAACCACTAGGCTATCCCTGTCCCCTGTGCTTGTAACTCTGTAGGAGGTCTGCCCGCTGGCCTAGCCCATACAGTTTGACATTAGGGTATATAATTATACACTGTACATGTAGATAGATAGATAGATAGATAGATAGATAGATAGATAGATAGATAGATAGATTGATAGATAGATAGATAGATAGATAGATAGATAGATAGATAGATAGATAGATAGATAGATAGATAGATAGATAGATTATCACCATAACTAACGGAGAAAAGGGCAATTCTATCATGAATTGTACATCAACACATTCTGTTAGTATGTTAACTCTCTCTCTCTCTCTCTCTCTCTCTCTCTCTCTCTCTCTCTCTCTCTCTCTCTCTCTCTCTCTCTCTCTCTCTCTCTCTCTCTCTCTCTCTCTCTCTCTCTCTCTCCTCTCTCTCTCTCTCTCTCTCTTCTCTCTCTCTCTCTCTCTCTCTCTCTCTCTCTCTCTCTCTCTCTCTCTCTCTCTCTCTCTCTCTCTCTCTCTCTCTTCTCTCTCTCTCTCTCTCTCTCTCTCTCTCTTTCTCTCGTCAAAGTCAAGTCAAAAACACTTTAATCATCCCATGGAGAGCAACTAAATTACAATACTGACAGACATATTGATACGAATCATAATCTCAAAAGACACAAGATAGCTACATTTCATATTTACAAGTTCAAACTCTCTCTCTCTCTCTCTCTCTCTCTCTCTCTCTCTCTCTCTCTCTTCTCTCTCTCTCTCTCTCTCTCTCTCTCTCTGTCTCTGTCTCTCTGTGTCTCTGTGTTCTTGTCTCTGTCTCTGTCTCTGCTCTCTGTCTCTTCTCCTTCTCTCTCTCTCTCTCTCTCTCTCTCTCTCTCTCTCTCTCTCTCTCTCTCTCTCTCTCTCTCTCTCTCTCTCTCTCTCTCTCAGAGTAAGAAGCCTAAATAGTATTCAATAAACTTGTCAATTCTGGGGAAAAGCAGACTGCCAGGAACTACATTCACCTGTGTCAGTAATAATTTTTTTCACCACCACTAGCTATAAATGTGGGTCGTCTTGTTTTATGACAAGCTTCAGGCATAATAGCGAGTTATAAAAGGGTGAGCCATATTACATGTCATTTTCCAGGTCTAGTATCATGCCCTATTGACCTGAATCTTCTTCATCGAAGGCTCAGACTGCAATTATTGTTGCTGTCTATCATAAGATCGAAAATGCGTTGCACTGCATGCCATTAAGTGCCTGACAAGTCAGGTCCAGTGCATTCCACTTCGGCTTGGGAGAAAATTGTTATCTATTTAGTATTGTCTGGAAAAAAAAAAGAAAAGGGCAGGAGAATGGACCAAGAAGGCAGAAGACAGCGGAAAAAAGTTCAGGAGAATGGACCAAGAAGGCAGAAGACAGAGGAGAAAAGAGCAGGAGAATGGACCAAGAAGGCAGAAAACAGAGGAGAAAAGGGCAGGAGAATGGACCAAGAAGGCAGAAAACACAGGAGAAAAGGGCAGGAGAAATGAACCAAGAAGGCAGAAAACACAGGAGAAAAGGAGCAGGAGAAATGGACCAAGAAAGCAGAAAACAGAGGGAAAAAAAGGGCAGAAGAATGGACCAAGATGGTAGAAAACAGAGGGGAAAAAAGGGCAGGAGAATGGACCAAGATGGCAGTAAACAGAGGAAAAAAGGAGCAGGAGAATGGACCAAGAAGGCAGAAAACAGAGGAAAAAAGGAGCAGGAGAATGGACCAGGAAGGCAGAAAACAGAGGGGAAAAAAGGGCAGGAGAATGGCAAGAAGACAGAAAACAGAGGGGGAAAAGGGCAGGAGAATGGACCAAGAAGGCAGAAAACAGAGGGGGAAAAGGGCAGGAGAAATGGACCAAGAAGGCAGAAAACACAGGAGAAAAGGGCAGGAGAATGGACCAGGAAGGCAGAAAACAGAGGAAAAAAAGGGCAGGAGAAATGGACCAAGAAGGCAGAAAACAGAGGAAAAAAGGAGCAGGAGAATGGACCAGGAAGGTAGAAAACAGAGGGGAAAAAGGGCAGGAGAAATGGACCAAGAAGGCAGAAAACACAGGAGAAAAGGGCAGGAGAATGGACCAAGAAGGCAGAAAACAGAGGGGGAAAAGGGCAGGAGAATGGACCAAGAAGGCAGAAAACAGAGGGGAAAAAGGGCAGGAGAAATGGACCAAGAAGGCAGAAAACAGGGGGAAAAGGGCAGGAGAATGGACCAAGATGGCAGTAAACAGAGGAAAAAAGGGTCAGGAGTAATGGACCAAGAAGGCAGAAAACAGAGGAAAAATAGGGCAGGAGAATGGACCAAGAATGCAGAAAACAGAGGAAGAAAAGGGCAGGAGAATGGACCAAGAATGCAGAAAACATAAGGAGAAAAGGGCAGGAGAATGGACCAAGAAGGCAGAAAACAGACGAAGAGATGACAGGAAGAAAAAAAGGAACAAGACAGGAAAAAAAGAGAGGAATTTTTTTTGAAAGTTGGAATTACTGGCACAGTGTTTTCAGATGGTGGGGATGCTATTTATAATGATAGGCCCTGGGCACCCCTACAGGGACGGGGAGAGGAGGGGAGGGGGTGGAGGAATGACCTGAATGAGAAACTGGGTGACCCTCAAATTATCATTGAACTTGGAGAGCAGGGGGGGGGGGGGGGGAAGGTGACACAGCAAAACCTCTTTTTGTTTTTGCTGTTGTGTGAACATTTTGGGTTTTTTTTTTCTGAAGGCATTTAGATTTTCTATTAATTAAAAGAAAAAAAATGTATCCTTAAGCCTGAGGCTGGGTTGGGTAGAAATGAGGTGAGAGAGTCATAGCAGAGACTCTTCAGGTCAAAAAGTCAGGTAAAGACGAGTTTTTTTGTATTGTATTGTATTGTATTGTTTTCCACTTTAAGTCAGGCAGATTTACCATCTGACAGTTGTAGGGGAGCGAGGTGTCAGAGACCCCAGCTTCTCTAGGGGCCAGCATATTGAGGGTGGTGCCCATCTCCTCTCCCTTGACATCTCTTATTTTTAATTATTATTATTATTTTATTTATTTATTTATTTTTTTTTACTGTATGGCCCCATAAGCTTAGTTTAGTCAAGTGTCTCACGTGTCAATAGCACAATGGCTTTGGGAGTTGCCATAACAGGGACGGCCTCTTTTGATAAAATACGCTTGCCCTGTGGGCAGAATAATTATTAGGAAAGACCCAGGTGACATTGAAATCTGGTCTTAAACGATGACACCTGGCATTTATTGTCACAAAATATAATTAAAAAAAAATAGGCATTGCTGGTAAAAGATGACTCATCTAGGGAAAGATAGGCTGGGTACTATTCAGATTTCCTTCGGGGTCATTTCTTTGAATTAGGGGAACACAACCCTGAGAAAGGCAGAACAGAGAGAGAGAGAGAGAGAGAGAGAGAGAGAGAGAGAGAGAGAGAGAGAGAGAGAGAGAGAGAGAGAGAGAGAGAAGAGAGGAATGGAGGGAACTGGTTGTCAAGTCTTGGGGGGTGCCCCACGGTTGCCAGATTACTGGATAGATAGATAGATAGATAGATAGATAGATAGATAGATAGATAGATAGATGATAGATAGATAGATAGATAGATAGATAGATAGATAGATAGATAGATAAACTTGCTGACTTATTGTTAAAACAACTCATTATTTGGTTGATTGATTTATTGATCAACTGAACGATTCATTGATTTTTTTTGGCTAACTAATTGGTCGACAGACTAATTCATCGCCGGGTTGATTGGTTGATGGATTGATGATTGATTGATTGATTGATTGATGGATGATTGATTGATTGATTGATGCCAGTCGACGTGAGCTCGATTGACGGGGACTAATTCCTCGATTTGGTTGATTGCCTGGTTGACCGGTTGATTAGAATAATGATGATGATATGATTGATTGAATTGATTGATTGAATAATGAATGAATGAATGAATGAATGAATTGATGAATTGAATGATACGATGGATGCATGGATGAATTATTGTTTGATGGATTGATGAATTGATTGACTGACTGAATGACTGACTGACTGACTGACTGATTGACTGACTGACTGATTCAATTGAATGAATGAATGATTAATTGATTGACTCATTGATGGATTGATGCCAGTCGACGTGGATTCTGTGTAGATTCGGGTGCGGACAGTGTCAGTGCTGTACAGCATCTTCAGTTACCGGACACACCTGGTGCCTGCTCCTATGCCGCTCCCCGTGCCCTGGCTAGAGGCTACAGGCCTAGACTTCCATCTGCAGCCCTCTGGTACT
Source organism: Stramonita haemastoma (assembly GCA_030674155.1). NCBI lineage: Eukaryota > Metazoa > Mollusca > Gastropoda > Neogastropoda > Muricidae > Stramonita > Stramonita haemastoma. Next base: position 11,558,836 of record CM060350.1, read on the forward strand.
CTCTCTCTCTTGGAATCTGTCTGTTTTGTCTGTGTCTGTCTGTTTGTCTGGGTATCTCTGTCTGTTTCCGTCTTGTTTGTTGTTGTTTTGATGTTGTTGTTGTTGTTGTTGTTGTTGTTGTTCTTCTTCTTCTTCTTCTTCTTCTTCTTCTTCTTCTTCTTCTTCTTCTTCTTCTTCTTCTTCTTCCCCCTCCTCCTCCTCCTCCTCTTCATCCTCCTCTCCTCCTCCTCCTCTCCTCCTCCTCCTCTCTCTTCTTCTTCTTCTTCTTCTTCTTCTTCTTCTTCTTCTTCTTCTTCTTCTTCTTCTTTTCTTCTTTCTTCTTCTTCTTCTTCTTCTTCTTCTTCTTCTTCTTCTTCTTCTTCTTCTTCTTCTCTTCTTCTTCAAGTTCTTCAAGTTCTTCAATATCTTTTTCTTTAAATGCTTCTTCTTCAAGTTCTTCAAATCCTTCTTTTTTATAATTGCTGCCTCGTCTTCTGTGACGTCCCCATCCTGGTGTCCCCACGCCGCTCATGTCAATTCCCCCGCCACAACCATAACCAAATTCATTGTGTCTCATCCTCGGGGCCAGGAGTCCACAGGGAGCCCATCAATATTAGACCGCCGTGGGACCACCAGCCAGAAGGGCCATGCACTTCTGTTGGGTCACTTTGGTGGTGTTCAGTGGTGCCTGATCTGAGCTAACATATGCAGGACACCACCCGCTAAACCCCCTACTAATGACAGTATTAGCTCAGTCGCAGAGCCAGACTGAGTGAGTCACCCACCCGAGGTGGCAACCACCACAACGTTCATCCAACGACCGTCTCCCCGCGAACCCCCAACCCCAAAGACTTTGACACAAACCCACCATGGGCACAGAAGTATGGACAAACTGAATCTGAGATCACCATGAGACCAGAGCAACGGGGGCCACCGAATCAGGCAATTTTTATTATTGCATGATAGTCAATGGTAATGGGGATGATGTAATGATGCTGCTGTGGAAGTGCATCTCCGTCATCTTTCCATGGCTTGTTTCTAGATCAGCAGTCAGTGTCCACGTCTAGCTAAGAATAAAAGGTAACGGTAAAGGTGCCCCATTACCTATATGGTCGTAGGGGAGCGAGGCATCAGAGATCTTAACTTCTCTAGGGGCCAGTATGTTGAGGGCAGCGCCCATCTCCTCTAGCTCTCCTTGGCTGCTTTACCTTCCCTGACTCTAAAGAGGGCAGGTACCCATTGACAGCTGGGTGAACTGTACTGAAGCCAAGCAAGGCGTGCAGACAGTCACCCATCCAATTGGTAACCACGCTTGATGCTGCTTAACATTAGCTGGGAGAAAGTGAGTGCTCTGACCACTGAGCTATACCGTCCCCATAGCTAAGAATACAATCATAAAAAAAAACTGACAAGGAATAACTTTATCTTAAAAGTCTTTTTGTCCCCAAGGAACGACATTTTTTCCCAATCAAGATTCGGAGTTTCTCTCTATCTTAAAACTGCCCAGCTACCCTATACCTTCCCTTTGTCACGCAGACAAGAGTCGTGGTGACGCAACAAACACACTCTCCGTGACCTACTCACCGCAAAGGTCACGTTCCCACCTGACGAACTCACCGCAAAGGTCACGTTCCCACCTGACGAACTCGCCGCAAAGGTCACGTTTCCCACCTGACGAACTCGCCGCAAAGGTCACGTTCCCACCTGACGAACTCGCCGCAAAGGTCACGTTCCCACACGCACGTAAGAAGCAGAAGACAGCTGGGTGCGGCAGACGTGAAGTATGAAGCAGCAGATCAGTGTGCAGGTCAGTATCATTTCCATACCCTCCTGGGGGTGGCCAAAGCATCCTGGCCCCACCTTCTCGATATTCTTTTTTGCTAGGATTTCCCTCTTTTCTATCCTTCTCTTTTTTTTTTTTTCCTTGTTCCTTTTCTTTTCCTGTCTCCTCCTTCTTGGTCTGTTTTCTGGATTTTTTTTGGTCTTTTCTTCTGCCTGTTTTCATTCTTCTTCTTCTTCTTGTTCTTCTTCTTAATTCTTCGCAGTTCTTCTTTGCAATTCTTCATTTTCTTCTCCTTCTTCAAATTCTTGTTCTTCTTCTTCTTCCTTTTTGGGTTTTTTTTTGGGTTGTTATAATAGTTGTTGTTTTCTTTAAAAAGGCTTTAGTGCTTTTTTATCACAGGGTTTGCTTATTTCTTGTTTGGTTGCATTTTTTAAACATTGTTTTTGTTTTCTTCTTAAGTCTGTAAAGAAATGTATGGACTAATCTGCACTTTTTTTCTTCTGGTGACTAGGTAGTGATTTTGTGAATATCAAATGGGTCTATAAATAATTTTGGAAATGGTTTGAGAGAAGTGATCTTTTCTAGATAAAAATGCAAGTGTTTGCTGATAGTTTCCGGGCTCATTAATTTTGGAATATTGGGCTGTCCACAGGAAGGGTTTTTTTTTTGTTGTGTTGGGGTTTTTTTGGAAGGGGGGGGGATTTTTTTGTCACTCCCTTCATCCATATAATTTCCTCAACAGATCCCTAAAATTTAATTTACTAAAAATTACTTTTAGCAAGGCCAGACTATTTTTCATGATACCTCAGTGGTCAGAGCACTTCACTCTCACCATGCCAAGGTTAAGCAGCATTGAGCATAGTTACCGAGTGGATGGGTGACAGTTTGCAAGCCTTGGCTTCAGTACAGTCCCCCAGTTCACCCAGCTGTCAATGGGTACCTGCCCTTTTTAAGGGTCAGGGAAGGTAAAACAGCGAGGGAGAGGAGATGGGCGCTGCCCTAAAAAAAATGATGACCCCCCGAGAGACGGGTGGTCTGCACGACACAAACATACCCAGCATGCACTATGCTACCTGGAGAGGGATGGGCTCCTCCAGGTTCAGTTTGCCCAGGAGAAACTGCCAGTAAAATTTAGGGCAGTGCCCAAATGACTCCTTAAGAAGTTAATTAAGGGAGAAAGAAGTCAAGTATTGTTTCCTTTTTTATTTCTTCTTCAGAAAATCTGGGTGAATGTGACCCCTTGGCGATGCTGATCAGTTCAAGTGTTGATATCGTGACCTTGAACCCACTGAGGTCAGTGTTATACAATACTGTGGATAGAGAGGGTGAGGAAGATGTGTGTTAAGCCTTTAAGTTTGGTGTGTGTGTGTGTGTGTGTGTGTGTGTGTGTGTGTGTGTGTGTGTGTGTGTGTGTGTGTGTGGTGTGTGTGTGTGTGAGAGAGAGAGAGAGAGAGAGAGAGAGAGAGAGAGAGAGAGAGAGAGAGAGAGAGAGAGAGAGAGAGAGAGAGAGAGCATATCTTAAAGTAATACTACTGGAGTAAGTCAGAGACTGATTTTTTTGCTGCTTGCTTGCAATCACATAATTTTCATAGATGACTTCGGTTTTATAATCCCATTCAAAGGACTACTGGTATCGTGGGTGCAGTTAGTAGGTAAAGGTAAAAGGTAAAGGTGTCCCATAACCTATGCAGTCGTTGGGGAGCGAGGTGTCAGAAACCTCAGCTTCTCTAGGGGCCAGCATATTGGGGGTGTGGGTGGCGCCCATCTCCTCTCCCTCGCTGCTTTACTTTCCCTGACCCTAAAGAGGGAAAGTACCCATTTACAGCTGGGTGAACTGGGGGGGGGGGGGGCACTGTACTGAGAGAGAGAGAGAGAGAGAGAGAGAGAGAGAGAGAGAGAGAGAGAGAGAGAGAGAGAGAGAGAGGAGAGAGAAGTCCCCTACTTGACCTCCCCAGCTCCCATTTCAAACACACACAACTTTGCTGTCGACAGTGACCCAAAACAAGCTGGAGGGGACCAAGAGAGACCAAGTGAAAGCAAGATCACCCCCCAACACTCCCTCCTCCTCCTCCCTCCCTGTCCTTCCCACCTCCAGCACTCTCACACCCACCTTCCCCAAAGTCAGTCCAGTCCAAGCTGTTGCCGCTCTGATCCACCTTGTCTGCAGGCTGGACAGGAAAACACAGATTTCTTGTTCACTCTGTCAACTGGAAGTGCAACAGTTCCTGACATAATTCCCTGATAAAGCAGCAGAGAAACCAGGATAAATTCCCTTCAGAGGTGATGCCCAGAACCTCTCCAGATATGTTGGGTTTAGAATGGCTGGAAAACCCAGCCAACACAAACCTTCAAAAACCCGAACAAGACCAAGAACATGTAGAAACTCTGACATATCAAATCACGGCTGACAGAATACCTCCACAAAACCAGGTGCCCCCAAAAAACCTGTCCAACCCTGAGCTTTTTACAGACAATACTGGCCAATCACAGAGAAGACTTCTGAGCAACGAGAGCGTTGAAGACAGCTCAAGTCGAATGCTCTTCGCATCTCTAGTACAAGACAAGGAATATGTCAACGCTGGGAGAAGTGTGCTGGATGAAGGGAGACCTGCAGACCCCAGTCCCGACTTCAGCCAGGCGTCCCAGAACAGTGTAAAGAGGAGACGTGCCTCCAGCAGAAAGAGCAGGATGAAGAAGCTTCAGGTGTTGTACCTGGGCTGCAGAGCCTGCGCGGGCAGAGCGGCTTGCTTCAGTGCCAGTGAACTGAGAGCAGACATGGGCACGTATCTCCACTGCCCAAGTCCAAAGGAAACAACAGTAACAGAATGCGCCGTCAAAGTCCAGAGAAGAACTACTAGCTCTCCACCGAGCAATCTTTCACAAGGAGGCCCGACATGTATAGATATTGAACCTGTAGAAAATACACAAGAAGTTCAAAATGAATCAACATGCACAAACGTGGAGGTAGGCAAGGAGTTCAACATGAAAAAGACGCACATTTTTTTCAGCCAAACTTTTCAGAAATTTCACCTAAGTCCAGAAATTCAGAAATATTTTCATCCATTGTTGTGAAAGATACAGCCAACCGGCCTGTGAAGATAGCAGCAGGTCAGGTAATTTGTTGAAGGAATCAGACCAACACTCATTATTTAATAAGTCTTCGCATTTTAAGACAGACAGCCCTGTATCGACCACTCTGAAATCCACTGAAATTCCCAAACAAAGCCAATCTGAACCTCACACTCCATACAAAGGCAACTTCGTCACTCACACACGTTTCAGAGTGTCAGCGGTGCTTGTTAACACAACACAAGCGTTCAGTGACACAAACAGTAACTGCTAACCCCTCTTGTACTCACAAGAAAACCTTGGCCGAAAATGACAGAAGCACCACCACCACCACCAACGACAAGGAGAAAATCACAAGTGATGATGACACGAAACTGTACACTACTAGCGACACAGAACAGGCACAGCTGAACCTGGTAGTACCTTTCAAGGAGAAATCCAACTTGTCTTTACCAATGACCTTCCCGATCGACCCCATATTATTGACAGCAAGGCCCACGACACTTCTTGTCAATTCCTGGGAAGACATCCCAACAGGTCACAGTGGATCCAAACCAACAAGAAAAACTCTGAAAGAATCTTGGCAAGAAAGCGGCAGTCTTCAAAGGGGCAGGACAGAAGACCATAGCGCACTGCTGTGCTCTTCGCCTATCCTACAGAACTCGTCCTACCCTCTTTGCAGTGAAGAAGAACATGCCTTCCTAAGCCAGATGAAGGCTCCTTTCTCCCCCTGTTGAATCTCAGCGACATTTCTCTCGGACACCACCACCACCACCTCGCTAAGGGTTCCGGAGATAGCCTCACCCCTAGCGTCAGTGACGTCAGTTGCAGCAGTGACGTCAGTAGCAGCAGTGACGTCAGCGGGGACTCCATAGACTTGGAGCTGTGGAAGGAGAATGTAAGAGCAGCTACTTCTTTCGGGAAACGAAATACACAACAGGGTAAGTGAGTTCTTTTGCAGAGCAGTATTTTTTTTGTTTGTTTCGTTTATTTGTTTTGTTTTTCAGAGGGCTGAACTCCAGGTTTACCGATGGTGAGACTTTGTGTAAGCGACTGTTTTTAGCCCACCATTAAGGTAGCCCACCCAAGAACTGGGATGGACAACATCAAGAGTGGACCGGGATGGACAGCGCAACGCTGATCCGCAGGGCAGAGGACCGCCTGGATGGAGGAGAACAACGTCATCAGCATCCTCATGTCTCCTCTACGACCATTCGGTCAGGAGAATGAGGTGAGGTGAGGTGAAGGTAGCCGCATTCCGACATTGGGGGATGACGGCACAACACACCATACAGTGAGCATGCCGTCTTTTTAAAATTTAATTTTATTTATCCATTCTTCCTGCACACATGGCCTACTCTACCTGAAGCGGAACCGTTTTTTAACGGTACACATGATGTTCTGGGTGCGTGTGTTGTCATTCGCACATGGATGTGCGAATGAGCTAGGCATGACTTGTCAAGTGTTTTCGCTCCTATGATAGATAGCAACAGCTGCTGTCTTGAGCGTTGGACGACGAAGAAGAAGACACACACAAACCCTCTCCTCTCTCTCTGGATAATATATATAATATATATATATATATTAAATAATCATAATATATATAATATATAATACACATATATTTTATGTGTTATATATATATAATATATACATATATAATATATATAATGTGTGTGTATGTGTGTGTGTGACTATATATTATATATATATATATTATATGTATATTATATTATTATATATTATATTATATATATATAGAAGAGAGAGAGAGAGAAGAGAGAGAGAGAGAGAGAGAGAGTGAGTGGAGAGGAGAGATGAGATGAGAGAGAGAGAGAGAGAGAGAGAGAAGAGAGAGAGAGAGAGAGTTGACTTGATAAAAACCCACAGTTCTGCTGGGCACCACTCCCTCCAGGCACACAGTTGAGGTAAAATAGTAACTAAAATAATGATAAAAACACGACTGTGTTCAGCTTCATCTCTTTATTCAACATACGTATATCTGTGTGTAGACATAAATAGATAGATAGATCCTATTCACTCACTCACTCAGTCCCATGTCCCAAAGGACGTAGGGGGGACATGAGAGAAGACGCAACAGAGGTCTTTTTCCATGCTTCACGATCCTGTGTGGCTAGTAGGAGGTGTTGCAGGGGTTGGGCGGTCCAGTCCAGATCCTATTACGTCAACAGAATGTATCAGTTTATTCCAGTTTGTGTGTGGACACATCACTTTACAAGGACGTCACAGCATACTTTGGTGACAAGTTAAGTGTCCTCACGCAGGCATGTATTTCAAAGCTAATATAGACAGATGTACTCTTGTCAGCTCAGTTTCGCTTTTAAAGGTATATCATCTATCTACTGGGTTTTTGCTTTTTTTTGGGGGGGGGGGGGTGGGGGTGGGGGGGTGGTGGTGTTGGGTTCAAAATGATCAACCGTCACTAATTCTGTAATTGTAGGACGTGACGAAAGGCGGCAGAAACGGCAAGCAAAGCCACTGCGCCAACGGGGATCCAAATCTCAGATTTTGCGAACGGTAGGTTGCTCCCCTTGAAAATGAGGGCTACACACACACACACACACACACACACGCACACGCACGCATGCGCGCACACGCACGCATGCGCGCAACGCACGCATGCGCGCACACGCACGCACGCAAGCACACACACATACACGCACACACACGCGCGCGCACGCGCACACACGCACACACACACACACACACACACACACACACGCACGCACGCACACACACCACACACACACACACACACACACACCGAGTTTTCTACTGTTCGTTTATTCCATGTACTATCTTTTTCTCCGTATATGTTTTTGACACATTTTTTTTTCATTTTCAACTATACTTTTTTTTCATATTTTTCTTCTCTTTGGGTATTACTATAGTTGTTTTTCTTCTTGTTAGGTTCCTCCTCTTTTGGACTTTTTGTGCTTCTGACTTGCATCAATTTTTACATTATTAAGTTCCTTTTGACTTGTATCGTTTTCATTTTAACTTACATCATGTTCACCATTTTGACTTGGGCATTTTTGACATGTCATTTTCACCATTTTGAATTGGGCCGTTCTGACTTGTGCCATTTTCACCATTTTGGACACGTGTCATTTTCATTATTTTGACTAGTGCACATTTCATCATTTTGACTTGTGCCATTTTCATCATTTTGACTGTGCCATTTTCACCATCTTGACTTGTATCTTTTTTTTTTTTTTAATCATTTTAACTTGTAATTTTTTTTTTTTTAATCGTCTTGGTTTGCAACATTTTTTGTTGCTTGTATCATTTTTTGGCTGGTATCATTAATAATTTTGGCTTGTATCATTTAAGAAAAAAAAGTTGGCTTGTTTCACTTTAAAAATAGTTTTTGGCATGGATCATTTTGGCTTGTATCTTTCTATTAAAAAAACCCATTTTTTTTTTAGCTCGTATCATTTTAACTTGTATCATTTCCGTCATTTCGGCTTGTATCATTTCCATCATTTTGGCTAGTATGATTTCATCATTTTGGCTCATTATCATCAATATTTCAATAATTTGCATCTTTATCCACAAATTTGACTGGTATCATTTTCACACAAGTTTATGCTTGTATTTTCACTTGTTATATATTAATATATTTAATATATATATATATATTATTATATTATATATTATATAATTTATTTTATATTTTGTATATATAATTTGGTTTTTTGTTGTTGTTTATTAAATTTGACATAGACATATGCATATATCTATCATAATAAAATCATTTATACGTATATTTATAATATATTATTATATGCATGATAATATAATCATATGGATAATTATATTGGTCAATATCTATTATAATCATACTAAAATTGATGATATTCAAAGTTATGCTATTATTATATATTATAAGTTTATGTCTATATATTTTATATATAATATATAATATATATATATATATATATATTTATAATTATATTATTATTATATATATATAATCTATGTTATGTCTGTTTCAGTGAGAAGGTTTCGGATGCCCTCCGAAGTCTGGCCTTCTGTTGTCTGCCTTCCCCCAGTGCTGACTGAGTCCCAAGAACAGAATGAGGCTCAGAACTTAAACCCTGGAGACAATCAGACAACATGTTTGACTTCTTAAGGAGGTGTCACTGGTTAAAGGTAAAGGTGAAGGTGTCCCATAACGTGTGTGTGGTCGTAGGGTAGCGAGGCATCAAAGACCTTAGCTTCTTTAGTTAAGTTTAAGTCTGTCCCGAGCCTAAGGCTCATCAGGCCGGTGCTTAACCCGGTTTCTGTAGCGTTAAGCGACTGAGAGTCATAGACTCCTCCCCCCCCCCCCCCCCGATAGGACGCCAGTCTATCGCAGGGTTAATCCCCAACACAAGGTTGGTACCCCTTTTACACCTGGGTGGGGTGAGAAAATAGCCGTTAAGTGCCTTTTCCAAGGGCACAACGCCATAGCCGAAAGCTGGGATCGAACCCGCAACCTTTAGATTATGAGTCCAACGCCCTAACCACTAGACTACAGCGGCGGCTTAGCTTCTCTAGGGGCCAGCATATTGAGGGTGGTGCCCATCTCCTCTCCCTCGCTGCTTATACCTTCCCTGAACCTAAAGAGGGCAGGTACCCGTTTACAGCTGGGTGAATTGAGGGGACTGTACTGAAGCTAAGATGCACAAACAGTCACCCATCCAGCGTGTAACCACGCTCAGTGCTGCTTAACCTTAGCTTGGGGAAAGCAAGCACTCTGACTGACCACTGAGTTATCCCTCCCCTGTCATTGATTGCATTTGTTTGAAAAATCGAAACACAATAAAAGGAATGAATACAGACTGCATTTGTTTGAAAAATCAAAACACAATAAAAGAAATGAATACAGACTGCGTTTGTTTGAAAAATCAAAACACAATAAAAGAAATGAATACAGACTGCGTTCGTTTGAAAAATCGAAACACAATAAAAGAAATGAATACAGACTGCATTCGTTTGAAAAATCGAAACACAATAAAAGAAATGAATACAGACTGCGTTCGTTTGAAAAATCGAAACACAATAAAAGAATTGAATACAGACTGCGTTTGTTTGAAAAATCGAAACACAATAAAAGAAATGAATACAGGCTGGAATCTTTTTGTTTTCTTCCTAGATTAGAGCTCTGAGCTTCGCCAATGGTGATAGTTTGCGTACGCAGCCGTTTTTATCCTTAATTAATGAAGGTTGCCACTATTCCGACTTTGGGGGAAAATGAATTTTAAAAGGTCAGTGAACCAGTTCATCAATCAAATAAATCAACGAATGAGTCAGTTTAGAGTCAAAGTTTAGATTTCACAGAGAGAGAGAGGGGAGAGAGAGAGAGAGAGAGAGAGAGAGAGAGAGAGAGAGAGAGAGAGAGAGAGAGAGAGAGCATCGAGGATAATGAGATAAGCACTGATGTGCTTTTTTTTCATCCAGTCCCCGTGTGTATGCTGTTGTGTAAATATTGTCATCTGTTCCCACCAGCACACAATGAGAGAGAGACAGAGACAGAGACAGAGAGAAAAGAGAGCACCTTCACAGATTCTGACAAAACAAAATAAAAATTGGAAAATACATTTTATTACATTCAAAGCAATACTCAACAGACAGACAGACAAGACACTCATACTCGCTCCCACTTTCTGCTTACACTCCAACACACACTCAAAAGAAAATGTCAATCAAAGAAAAAGCAAAAAAAAAAAGCATCAGAATCATACATGATGATCACACAATGAAACCAATGAAGTATTTTCTCAGCAGTTACCACTGTAAACATGAACATGCGATAATAGTGAGTGTGTGTGTGTGTGTGTGTGTGTGTGAATGCGGTGTGTGTGGGAGCGTAAATAATAATAATATTAATTATATGTCTTTTCTAGTCAATGGTATTAACAAAGACAGGGATAGCTCAGTGGTCAGAGCACTCACTTTTCCCAAAGCTAAGGTTAAGCAGTATCGAGCATGGTCACCAATTGGATGGGATGACTGCTTACGTGCCTTGGCTTCAGTATAGTCCCCCAGTTCACCAGCTGTAAATGGGTACCTGCCCTCTTTAGGGTCAGGGAAGGTAAAGCAGCGAGGGAGAGGAGATGGACACCGCCCTCAATACGCTGGCCCCTAGAGAAGCTGAGGTCTCTGACGCCTTGCTTCCCTACGACCACAAAGGTTGTGAGACACCTTTACCTCTATCACATTATTCAATACCAACAACTCCAATAACATGTCACCTCAAAATTCAACATCCACACCATCAAATACCTAACATGATCAATCTGAAAAAACCCCAAAAAACAACAAGACCAAAACCAACAAAAACCTAAAACAAACTACACACAACGCTAGCTATTTCTGCTTAATTAATTTATCATCATCACCCTCAGATTACAAGTAAAGCATAAGGCACACTTCAGTTTATATTAACAACAATACACAACAATAATTAATGCCATAATTTAAAACTTTGTGTGTGTGTGTGGTGTGTTGTGTGTGTGTGTGTGCGTGTGCATGTGTGCGTGAGAGTGCAAGTAACTGTGGTGCATGTGGTGTGTGTGTGTGTGTGTGTGTGTGCGTGTGCATTGTGCGTGAGAGTGCAAGTAACTGTGGGTGCATGTGTGTGTGTGTGTGTGCGTGTGCATGTGTGCGTGAGAGTGCAAGTAACTGTGGGTGCATGTGTGTGTGTGGTGTGTGTGTGTGTGTGTGCGTGTGCATGTGTGCGTGAGAGTGCAAGTAACTGTGGGTGCATGGTGTGTGTGTGTGTGTGTGTGTGTGTGTGTGTGCGCGTGCGTGTGTGCATGAGAGTGCAAGTAAGTGTGAGTGCATGTGTGTGTATGTGTACTCTGTGCATGAGTGCATGTGTGTGTGTGTGTTGAGTGTGTGTGCGCACACGCGCACACGTGCTTGCATGCGTGCGTCTGTGTTTAGGGAAAGGTAAAAGTTTATTTTCACTTCACTGGCTGCAGTGAATCAAGCCAGGAAAGAAAACAAAACTCTGTGGTTTGTTAGCTTTACAAGATTCAGCACTACATAAAATCCACACTACACACTATCACTATCATTCATCATCATGAAAACTCGGATCATGAACATCATTCTCATTTCACATCAATCACAGAAGTCTGGAGAAATCTGGACAACCATGGAATGCATCCTCACGTTCAAAGGGTCTGCTATATGTGCGCGCATGCACACACACACACTACACTGCACACACACACTATACACACACACACTTCACTGCACACACACACACACAAATACACATACACACACAAATACACACACACACACCATGCATGGTTTACCAATTCATAACAAAATGAAAAGGACGAGTATGTCACATGAAATTTCTTGTCTTTAGGGGTAATTATATAATTAAAAAAACAACAACAAACAACAGAGATTCTAATCTTTTCAAATGGAACATCGGATTCTCTAAAATTCAAAGTTAACCTGCTTGGATATAAATCTAAAATGCGAGGTTGGCCGATATGGGGTGGGGGTTGGTGGCGTAGAGGTGAGGGGGATGGAGGTAGGGTTGAGAAATATATGCAATGTAAAACAAAAAAATTTACAGGATTGTGTGCATGCTCACACACACACACACACACACACACACACACACACACACACACACACACACGCATACACACTCACATACATGTGGGCACATGTATAAATATACATGATAAAATCTGTCTTATCTGCACACAGCTACAGGTCATGAATTAATGGATGCTTATATTAACATAAGATCTTAATCACAGCAAAATCATTAAAAAAAAAAAAAACACCCCTCCACCCCAATTTCTGACTCAAGGCTTGTTTCACACACACACACACACACACACACACACACACACACACACACACATATGAGGGATCATTTCCTGAGAGTAATTCTTTCATTGCTATTTTCTTTTATCACTAGATAAGATTACCTCTATCAAACCTTTCACCTCTTCATGAAGCTAACACTTACACACACACACACACACACACACACACACACACACACACACACACACACACACAGAGGAGGACGGGATAGCCTAGTGGTTAAGAACATTGCGCTCGCAAACTGACAACTTGCGTTCGAATCCCGTTCAAGGGGATTTTCCCCTGGAGTGAACATCAGTGCTGACTCCACTCTCCCCAAAAGTCCTGACGAGGACTTTTGACGCCCCATGTGCGAATGCACGCAGAACATCTTGCGCACACATTAAATCCTGTTCCGTTTTTCAAAGAGTAGGCCACTGTGTGCCAGTGGGAACAGATGACAAACTTGACAAAACTGTATACACATGGGGACTGGATGTAAAAATAAAAAAAAAGCGCATGAG
>CM060350.1:11577038-11584048 GCA_030674155.1 Stramonita haemastoma
TTGCATTCTTCGTTTTCTTTGCTTTTTCTTCTTCTTCTTCTTCTACTTATTCTTTCTTCTTCTTCGTTTTCTCCTTCTCCTCCTCCTTTTTCTTTCTTCTTCTTCTTCATTTTCTTTGTTTTCTTCTTCTCCTTCTCCTTTTTCTCCTCCTTCTTCTCTTCTTTCTTCTTCTTTGTTTTCTTCTTCTTCATTTTCTTTGTCTTCTTCTTCTTCTTCTCTCCTTCTTCTTCCTTTTCTTCTTCTTTTTCTTCTCCTCCTTTTTCTTTGTCTTCTTCTTCTTCTCTCTCTTCTTCTTCTTCTTCTTCTCTTTCTTCTTTTTTGTTTTCTTCATCTTTTTCTTCTCCCCCTTCTTCTTCTACTACTTCCTCTTCTTCTTCTTCATCAAGCACACAGACATCAACTATCATTGTCTGTCATAAGAGTGAATGGGGGACGCAAGAGGACAGCCTGGTGGTCAGAGTGATGCGCTCGTGATCTGCTGACCCCAGTTCGAATCCTGTTCAAGACAATTTTTCCTCTGGAGTTAGCATCAGTGCCGACTCCACTCACCCAAAAAGTCCTTCAGATGAGAGTATAAACGGAGGTCCTGTGTACAAACGCATGCTGAACATCTTGTGCACACTCAAGAAAAACCTGCTCCGCTTTTTCAGAAGAGTTGGCCATTGTGTGCCAGTGGGAACGGATAACAAAATTGACAAAAAAGCACTCACACGGGGCTTGATGTAAAAAAAGGGACACAAGTGCTTACTCCATTATCCTCGAAAAAATGAATAAATAAATAAATAAATAAATGCTCAGACAGCAACTATTATTGTCTGTCATATGAGAGAAAATGTGTTGCACTGCCCTGCCGTCAAGTGCCTGACAAGTCAGACCCAGCACATCCAACTCAGTTTGGTGTGGTGGGAGAGATTCGCTATCTTTTATTTATTTTCTTTTTTATTTATTCTTTTATATCACGGATAATGGAATAAGCACTCATGTGCTTTTTTACATCCAGTCCCCGTGTGTATGCAGTTTTGTAAATGTCATCTGTTCCCACCAGCACACAATGGCCTACTCTTACAAAAAGCCGAACAAGATTTAACATGTGCGCAAGATATTCTGTGTGCATTCGCACATGGGGCCTCGGTTTATAGTCTCATCCGAAGGACTTTTGGGGAGAGTGGAGTCAGCACTGATGATATAAGTGTATAACCTTTATGTGTGTGTGCGAGCATGGTCTTAGTGAATATGTTCATTTCTGTGCATGAGTTGATGTCTGCATGTGCATGTTTGTGTGCTCTGTGTGTGTGTGTGTGTGTGTTCTCTGTGTGTGTGTCTGTGTGTGCGCATGTGTGTGCGTGCATGTGTGTGTGTGTGTGTGTGCGTGAATGTCCATGCATGTGTGTGTGTGTACATTCGAATTTGCTAAAACTATTAATTGTTATTAGTTGCTTATGCGTTGTACAGGTCGAATGCAGGCACTTTGATTTGTTTTTGCAAGATATAGGGCTATATAAATTCCATGTATCATTATTTATTAAGGTGCAAAATCTTGCATTAGGAACAGAATGCAGTGTTGTGTTCGTACCTTTCTTCTTCTCTTCACCATAACGAACAGCCCAATAACAAGTGGGTCGCATAAGCGCATGCACACACGTACACACACACACACACACACACACAGTGACACACACATACAAACACACACACACACACACACACACACACACACACACACACACACACACACACACACACAAACACATACACACACAAACTCAAAAACAAACACAAACACACACACACACACACACAGACACAGCACACACACACACACACACAGCACACACACACACAGCACACAAACATGCACATGCAGACATCAACTCATGCACAGAAATGAACATATTCACTAAGACCATGCAAATATACTCCTCCAAGATGAAATGTATGGGATGGTTAGTCTGTATGTTGCAATGATGGTTTTCTGTGTTTTCACTTTTTGCTTTTGTTTTTTTGGGGGTGGGTGGTGGGCATGGGTAGGAGAGAGGAGGCTGTTTCTCAGCTAGAGCTCCTCGGTTCACCAATGGTGAGATTTTTGTGTATGCCACTGTCTCCCCCCCCCCCCCTAACCACCACCATTTAGGTACCCACATTCTGACTTCAGGTGCAAGCTAAACAAATACACAAAACTGACAAAACAAAACCAAACAACAACAACAACAACAACAAAAAAAGACGCTAACAAAAAACAAAACATCACATTTTGGGGTTTTAAAAAAATCTTTCTTTTTTAATTTTTTTTTTTATTAATGAAATCCATGATCACCTGTGTAGTAAGATCAGATGAGAGCAAATCTTACACGAGAAATGACACTTTGACACAGGGAGAAGTGACCAGTACATTCAAAGTTATACATGTAACATGTATGCACCAACATCATATCATTGTCCAGCAGTATACACAATCGGCAAGCATTCGGTCCCACAGAATCAGCAAATTATTTTTTTTGCTGATAAAATAGCACCAATGTCATTTTATCATATAATAATGATTAAAAAAAAAATTAATGAAGAAAAAGGAGACACATAAAAGGAAAAAAAAGGACAAAACAGAGCAAACAATCAGGTTCATAATGTATGAAAAAAAGGACACACATAAAAGGGAAAAAAAGGACAAACAGAGCAAACAATCAGGTTCATAATGTATGAAAAAAAGGACACACAAAAAAAGGGGAAAAAAAACAAACAGAGCAAACAATCAGGTTCATAATGTATGAAAAAAAAGGAGACAAAAAAAGGAAATACAAAAAGGACAAACAGAGCAAACAATCAGGTTCATAATGTATGGAAAAAAAGGACACACAAAAAAGGAAATACCAAAAAAAAGGACAAACAGAGCAAACAATTGGTTTCATAATGTATGGAAAAAAAGGAAACACAAAAAAGGAAAAAAAGGAGAAAAAAAACACACAAAAATCAGGTTCATAATTCATGTGAACAATCTTGTCCCCAAAAGTTAAAAACTGACAGTCACACACTGCTTTGAAAGCATTCAGCAATGTTATTTCAATACTGTAAGTATCATCATGCACGCACGCAGGCACACATGTGTACACACACACACACACACACACACACACACACACACACACACACACACACACACACACATATCTGCAATAAAACCAAGCAGAACTTTAAAATTCTTTGGTTTGTTTGTTTTCTGGCAATTGAATGCTGTGCGCAGCACTCTATTGGTGAAGTGTGTGTGTGTGTGTGTGTGTGTGTGTGTGTGTGTGTGTGTGTGTGTGTGTGTGTGTGTGAAGTGAATTGGTGAAGTGTGTGTGTGTTGTGTGTGTGTGTGTGTGTGTGTGTGTGTGTATTTAAAATTTTTTTTATTTTATTCTTTTATATTGAGGATGATGGAATAAGCACCCGTGTGCTTTTTGACATCCAGTCCCATGTGTATGCAGTTTTGTCAATCTTGTCATCTGTTCCCACCAGCACACGGTGGCCTACTCTTACGAAAAGCGGAACAGGATTTAACATGTGCGCAAGATGTTCTGCGTGCGTTCGCAAACAGAACAAGGTGTGTGTGTGTTGTGTGTGTGTGTGTGTGTGTGTGTGTGTGTGTGTAAGTGTGTGTGTGTGCGTATGTGTGTGTGCGCGCGTGCGTGCGCATGCATGAGACCATTTTCTCACAGCTAAGGTAGCCACATTCCAGCTTTAGGAATGATGATACCATTATGCACAGTTTGTGTTTTGGGGTTGTTGTTTTTTCTGTTTTGAGATCAATGTTTTTTTGAAGAGGGGGTGAGGGTTGGGGGGGTATTGTGTTTTTGTGACATTTTTCATCCGTTCCTACAGGCACACAGTACCATCATTCCCTTCTTTAGGATTATCAAAAAGCCAATCACTGATCATTATCACTGATTAGGATTATCAAAAACCAATCACTGATCAGCATCATTGATTAGGATTATCAAAAACCAATCACTAATTATTTTCACTGATTAGGATTATCAAAAACCAATCACTGATCATTATCACGGATTAGGATTATCAAAAGCCAATCACTGATCATTATCATTGATTAGGATTATCAAAAACCTATCACTGATCATTATCATTGATTAGGATTATCAAAAGCCAATCACTAACCATAGGTGTCACTGATTAGATTAAAAAAGCCAATCACTGACCATTATCACTGATTAGGATTATCAAAAGCCTATCACTGATCATTATCATTGATTAGGATTATCAAAAGCCAATCACTGACCATTATCATTGATCAGAATTAACAAAAGCCAATCACTGATCATTATCAGCATCACTGATCAGGATGATCAAAAACCAATCACTGATCATTATCATTGTTCAGGATGAACAAAAACCAATCACTGATCATTATCAGCACCACTGATACAGAGTTCAGAAAAAAAAACCCACTTGGAATGTAAGGTATCAATCAAAGGTCCACAAACTTTAAAAATGACTGAAAAATTCCCACCATGAGATTTTTCAAAAGCAAACAAAAAAACAACAACAAAAAAACACACACTTTTCTTGGGGGGGGGGGGGGGGGGGGTAGAGTAAAAAACTCACAGACACATTTCCCCTTATCTATCACCTCCCTCTGTTCTGTAAAAAAAAAAAAAAATTAAAAAAACCCACACACACAACCACCCAAGCGATCGATCCCCTGAGATCATTCAGTATATGGATTTGAAAAAAATAAACCTGACAAGATTGAATATCACAAAGATAAAAATCTCAACATCTTGCGATAAATCCACACACAAAAAAACATTCAGTCAGTCATGATAGCCAATGGTCTATTTACGAACACAATGCACGTTGGCCATCAAGCAAAATAAACCTCCTTCAATCCCCCCCCCCCCCAAAAAAAAAACAACAACAAACAAACCAAAAAACCAACCCAACATCACCCCCAAAAAAGGACATTTTGAAAACTGAACAGAAGTGAAAAGTATGATTTACCCAAGGAGTTACATTATTTGAGCTACATTTGATGTTGAGCTACATTTGATATGTATGTATGGATACACAATGCCACAAATGATAAGAAATAAACTTGATATATTTTTATAGTATCCTTCCCTAGATGCAGAACCAAAACTTCCCATAGGGTTATTAAAAAAAAAAAAAATTAAAAAAAAAGGTAAAGTTGTCCAATAACCCATGTGGTCGTAGGGGAGCAAGGCGTCAAAAGAGACCTCAGCTTCTCTAGGGGTCAGTATATTGAGGGTGGCGCCCATCTCCTCCCCCTCGCTGCTTTACCTTCCCCGACCCTAAAGAGGGCAAGTACCCATTGACAGCTGGGTGAACTGGGCGACTGTACTGACGCCAAGGTGTGCAAACAGTCACCCATCCACTTGGTAACTGTGCTCAAATGCTGCTTAACTTAAATTTGGGGAAAGCGAGTGCTCTGACCACTGAATTAGTATCATGTCCCCTGATCCAATGGACCTTGCGAAATGAATGCTTTTTCTTTAGAACTATACCCTACTGAACAAAACTCCTGTGTGAGTGCTGAATACTTTTTTTTTAGTTTAGAAATGAAACCCTGCCGAACACTAACATGCCAATCTGAGTATTTTTACATCATATGTGACGCTCCACCACATAATAAGACGGAGTGCACATGAGGTCAATTTTTAGTTATTGACATGTTATTAATGTGCAATAAAGTGGCTATCAAATACAAAAAACAGATTGAAAATCGGACAATTCTGTGCAACATTATTACAAATTGAAATGATAGACTGCAGGATGGGACAAAATGAGAAACGGGCAAGTTTATTTAAGTAACAGGTTGTCAGAATGAGTGCTTTGGTATTTTCAAAACACATTTAAAAGCAAAAGGAATAAAAATGATACCTGGATATTTCATTATAAGATAAACAGATCTAGTTTAATAATCAATCAAAATCACAAAATTGACAACTTGACCCCCACCTGCCTTTAAAGGCTCCTAGCGCAAAATTGGGTAATGTGCTAAGCGACTCATTTCGTGGTGGAGCGCCACATATTCTGCATGTCTGCATGCAGAATTTATGGGGAATTGGGCACTGGCAAGGCTGCATGTACCTTGACTTGGGAATTCAATCCCCACCTTTGATCCTCCAGGTGTACCTGAGATAATGAGTGAGCCAATGTCATCATTGGTCATGAAACAAGGGGAAATTTACCTGGATGCTGACATTGCAATGAAATAAGAGATTTCTTTTTTGTGCTGTTCACCTTGGATTAAAAATACACAATATATCGACATAAACACACATGCACACACACGCACACACAGTCACACACTCAGTCACAGAGTCACACACACACACGCACGCACACACACACACACACACACACACACACACACACACACACACACACACACACACACACACACACACACACACACACACACACTGTACACACACAATGTACCATCTGCAAATTTTAAACTTGACTTTGACTTTGACTTTGACACAAAGTAGTCACAGGAAATGCAGCATTCTGATCTAAATGAGATGCATGTAAATCATCAAATTAAAAAAAAAAAAAAAAAGGCAAAAACATGATACATGGCAGATTTGTTTGATCTTCAAGTTAATGCAAAATAAATGCATACTTTCACATCACAGTAAGCAAGAGACGTAATATCATGATTAGTGTACACAGACACGCATGCGTGTGTGTGGCATACACAAACACACAGTCACACTACTACTAGTACTAGTACTACTAGTACAGTACTACTAGTACTATACTACTACTACTACTGCTACTATGCAAAAAAAAACCATCTAAGAAAACATGCACTGACATTTGCAAAGCATTGACAAATACTCCAATCTTCTAATCTACCATGAAAGAGCATGGTTTATATAATACTTTTCTAAACATTCCACATGCAATTTTAAAACAAAGCACGCACACACGCAACTCCACGCGCGCACACACACACGCACACACACACACACACACACACACACAATCAA